>JAAGNO010016077.1:73880-87275 GCA_033439905.1 Ceryle rudis
CTTTCAGTGATCGTATGCAAAATGCAAACAGCGATTGTAATACGGATACTAGTGTTTAAGAATAATTCACTCTGATTCCAGAAGCATGGTGTTTTTTACTTGTCACCATCTGAGATTATGAATATTTAGGGCTAGCTAATCCACTAATAGGAAGGAAACATGAAATTCCTTGAAACTTTTAGTGTGAGTACATCTATTCCACGTAGGATAATCTAGAATCTTGTATTAATTATACTTGATGCTGCCAATAGACTTTATTTCCTGGCAGGATTGAACCTTTTTTTCAGATATTTTGACATTTGCTGTTTTGACATTTCAATCGATGTGAACAAAAACATTAGCATTTACAAAAAAAAAAGGTATTCATATTAAAGACATTTTCACTAAAAATGAATATGCTCAATTTGTGAGTAACTTGCAAGACACTTAGACTTGAAGATTAAATACTTCTTTCTGGCACAGCATTTGTTATCTGATATTCTGAAAAAACCCAAAACCAAAAAACCACCACCAGATTTCACAGAGGTGCTTGTGCAGTTTTCTTGCTAATTTTTTGCACATGTAGGTTTTGACAGATCATCAAAGTCTACTTTTGTGAACACACACAATAGGTTTTGGATCATGCAAGTTTACATCCCTGTGGTTCTTTGGGGTTAGTTCTTGTATTTGCATAGGATGAATGCATTTAAGTTCAAAACCCCGTTCATTGATGTGTTTGAATATTCTAACACTTGTGCACATAGGGCATGTAATGAAGAGAGTATACATGAATCCTAAAACTGTATACCCCGGACAGAGAAAATTCTTAGTTTGTGGATGGAGATATTTTTTAATAACTTGTCTGTGTTTATATATATATATATATATATCTATCTGTAGTAGAGATTGATAGGTCTCTACCTCATCAAGGTAGGTGCACAACATATTTTACAAATAATTTTTTGAAGAAGCACATTCAGATATACCACCATGTTTGCCCAAGGCAGTATGTCTACACACACATGATTAAGATGAGTTCTAGATGGCCATCCTGCTAGTCTGATGGCTCGATGATGACCAAAGTGATAAAATCCACCTGACCAAGACCCTCTGTCCACTCAGCCATCTGTAGTAGAAGGATGTCGGTGTGTTCTTGTTTCCTGTTATGCTTACAGGTTGCCATGCTGGCCTGTGTGTATTTGCTGGATGTTACCTTTACAAAAGATGTTTAATGATTTAGGTGCAGTTTCGTAATGCTGACAGAAGTGACTTATATTCCACAGAAATAAGCAGACTTATTGCTGAGTCAGTAGGTTTGTCCAGCATACTTAGGACACCTACTTCATTATGTACAGTACAGCTTCTGGTATTTTGTTCCTAGTGGAAAAGTAAGAAGCAGGATGTTGGTAACTGGGATAGAAATACAGAAGATAACTCACCTGATTTGCTTTATGGTTCTTCAGATTCTGCTCTCTAAAAGATCTGACCTCTGCACAGAGTTCACCAAGTGCCATTATATTTGTATAGGCAGGATAAACATAGTATCATACAGTGTATATATGCAGTAACAAAAACATCGCATGCTTGCATTTTTTCAGTGCCTCACTGCAGTCATCATTTGATTTTTAGTAACACTTTCATTTCTCTAATGAGGATGTATATTCTTTTGAGATAGCAGCATTGTATCATATCTGTGTGAGAAGAAAGGCTTTCAAATACTGATTTCTAGCTCTGCAAATCAACATTTCATTATTCGTTTGGTAAGTTGGAATAGTTTTAAGATGTAGGTTTTTTTAGAGATGCCTAACATCTTAAAAGTTATTTTAGTTGGCTAGCCGTGTTTCTGATGCTTATATCCTACCTCACATCTGTAGGTACAAAGGAACAGAGTATTTTGAAAAAGCAGTATTATTTAATACACTGCCTGCTTACTTGGAAGTCATTATATTATAAATAACAAATCTGTGAACTGCATTATTTATTTATGTGGTTCTGAACAGATCCAGAGAGCTGAAGGATTTAGTTATTCTGTAAGACTATGACAGTATTGTTGCATTTTGTTAATTTTCTACAGATACGAGACAATTGCTCAATTTAAGACATGCAGTATAAAAAGGTGTGAAGCTGGTAACAGTCTAAGTAGTAGTAATTTCTTTTTGTATTACAATATAAAATAATATGTTAAAATGAAACATTCTTACCCTAAAAAGCTTTTTCTTTAATATGTTGAGAAGATGTGCCAGTAACAGCTTTGTTCTAAAGTCACCACATATTGAAATAGCCTGGTTTGGAACCAACTGGCTTTTTGGTAGATATATTTTGAGCTTACAGGTTTCTGTGTTCCTTGTAGTATGTTTCTATTTAGCAAAATTAAATTCTTGTAAACTAAAAATATTTTAAAGAACAGAGGATTTTTTAATCCATATGGAATAAAACAATACACAGTGTTCATTTCAAGCAGCACGGTTTCTTTTTAGCCGTATCTGTAGATGCAGTAACATGCTACGTGAGCCTGATGTACACCACCATTTCTCTGGAGCCTTTGACCTGGAACATACTGAAAGGCCACAGAAACAGCCTTTGTTTTCCCTAAAAGCCATTTACTGTTGTCCTTCATAACAGTAACAAAAGATAAGAGCTGGAGGCAGAAGGAAGAGAAAAATTACGTGTTTGGTTTTTTATTTTTACCTTCTAGGTATCTTCTGCTCTATTCTCTGTTGTTTTGGTAATGGAAAAATGATGGGGTGTGGAGGTGTATTGGGTGAAAACATATTAGAAATTACTTCCTAATTTGAAAGGTGCAAGAGAGATGAGCAGAGGGTAGGGAATTAATAGATAAATGAGATCAGAAAGCAGCAGGTACTTGATACCAGATGACCAGTGATAGAGGCCTTCTATTCAAAAGGAAAGCCTAGTTGAAGGCTACGTTAGTGGTGATGATTTCATTATTAATATTTATGTTAAGAGAGGGAAACTGAGGATATGTTGCTTTCTTTGATTTGGAGGAAGTGGTCGGAGTGTTGAAATGTAGGTAAGAACACAGAGAGTTGAGACTAGTGCCCAGAGTGTGTTTGTGGAAAAAGAGTGAGAGCCGCTACTGAAGGCAAATGTTATTAGTAAGGAATTGGGAATAGCTAGGCAAGAGAGGATTCTGACTTCCATAGGTAGGAAGATAAGGTTAAATGCAACACCAAAAATGAGGGGAAAGAGGCCGAGATGTAAGCCATGTGGAAAGAAGAGCTTTCAAAGGTGCCTAATAGCAACAGCCTTCGCAGGTGTACTGCAGGTATATATACGTATATATATACCCATCAGTAATGATGCTACCTATAGTGCCTCTCATTAAATCTTTCAACGTGAACTCTTACAGCTTCTTGTGAAACCCCGATGGCCCAGTCTTTTCTGGGTTTCTTTCACTATACCTTTTTAGTAGCCTGGGATGGTCCTCCCCTTCCCTCCTATATATAAGGCCTTTTTCCGAGGGACAGTATGTGTCTTGTGCCCAGTCATTGCTGCTTTTCATTCCTTTCAGTGAGCCCCAACTGGACAGGTTTCTGAATTCTCTCACTTATGACATCAGTTCTTCACTGAGCGTGTGGCTGGTCACTGCAACAGGCCACACAGGGGAGTGGCTACAACCCCGAGTCTGCCCGTTCAAGGCACATCTGGACAATGCTTTAATTTGTAGGTTTTTGGTTTAGGTAGTCCTGCAAGGAGCATGGACTTGGATTCAGTGATCCAACTTGACATATTCTGTGGTTCTAAATGGAGCCATTGTGCTCGCTCTTTCATAGCCATTGAGTTGCTGGGGGGGGGAGCATTCATCAGGCTACTACCCAACTGCAGCGTGTATTGAAAAAGGTAGTTGAGCTAGAGAACTAGTAGTTGACCTGCTATGTTTCAATTTGTTTCCTGATCTGTGGTGAACCAAGCTCCCTTCAAGGTTGTGGTGCTTCTCCAAAATTGTGAAGATGCCTTCCATTATCCAGCCTGCATTATCCAGGGAAATGACAAGGACAGACCTCCCCTGAAGCTAGCTCTGTGCTCCCAAATACAAAGCGGAGTATAAACAAAAAGGAGTAACTTGGAGGCATTTGGGCAGACGACCAGTGACTTCTTGCTGTTTGCATTAGGGAAGAAGCAAGTCTTTGGTAGGAACGTGAAAGAAAGTGAAGATTATTGTGGTAGGGAGGATCAAGTTTTGCCAGATCAATTTCTTGTATTCACAGAAGGAACAGAAAACAGTTACTCGTAAAATAAGAATTGCTTCAGCAACTTCTAATGATTTTGTATTTGGATGCTATCCCAGCAAATGTGTGACAGCAGATTACTGGCTATTACACTAATTCTGCAGGGGATAGTGTTTTAATCTCTGCAGAGATCTAAAATTTTTTTTTTTTTTTCTTCCTAAGGTGTTCTGCTACTTGTATTGTTTGTTTTGTGTTGGGTTTTTGGGGCTTTTTTAAGAACTGTGGTATTTAATATCAGATCAGCATCCATGGCCTGCTTTCTGTTTTTTTATTTATCCAAAACAGGAAAACAAGAGATGGCCGTAACACAGAACTAGCGTCACTTAGTGCTATCCTATTTAGTTTAGATAAAATACTTGGTGTGTCAGGAGAACACTTAAGTCCACACTTATGAATTAATTTACTCAAAACTTGTGACTCCATCTTTGTTTCTATGCATTTCATATTGAATTTGGAACATAGTTTGGGATTCTTTTTTTTTTTTTCCCCTCTGGTTTTGCAAGTTGGGCTAAAAGAGACAATTACAATCTGCCTAAAAAAAAAAGACAGTGTTAACAGTCTAGAATATGCAGTGTGTTGCTGCTGCATACCAGAGCCTTCACCCCAGAAAAATCTTCCGTTGTTTAGCCTCAAATACTTTGTTTTCAGCATAAACCTGTTGTTTCTTTTACAGCCTATAGAGTTGTAAAACAACTTCTAATGGTCAGGGCCTTCTTTCTGTTTGAAACACACTTAAAACATACATACGTGGTTTATATATACAAACACTTGGCATAAAGCAGCGAAATGAAAGTGGAACTTTGAAATTGTCTGTATAGAATCCATAGAATGTTAAGCCTTTTGTCTTTGACTACACGCATGCATATTTGCCAGAAAAACTTTATGTTCAAGGTCAGAGAATGTTTTTGGAATCTTCAGAGAACTGTACTATGTTCTCCCTCATGTGCTGCGTAAGTTTGTATGGGTAGTGTGCCCAATACCATACTTGATTCTTCTGGTTTCCTGATGCAATAGCTTTTTGTGTGACATTTTTCTACTGTGTGGTCTGTTGTCTTGTTAGCAACTGATTCACTCTTAAGACTGATTTGATGGGCTTTACAGAGGAAGGTTTTCTGTCTATTGTCCTGACCCTACAGGGGCTCTTTTTTGAGCAGGGAATTGTTTTTGAGTGAAGTTCAGTATTTTACTTCCATACTAACAGAGAAAAGGATATGCTTCAAAAATTACCCTAGGAAACAACCACTTTTTCAGGTCCCTTTGCATATCTTTGTGGGCCTGGGCACACTCCAGTTTTCAGAAGAAAGAGTTTTCATTGTTGTTAGTACTGAAGACAGGCAACATTCTTCTAGTGATACATCACCACAGCGCAACACATTTCCTTGTTATGCCAATATGCCCTGAGATCTTTCAGCTGAAGAGGGGCTATAGAGGCACAGTAGATAACAAAAATAGATCTTGCGGTGCTGATGTGGCTTTGGCCTTCCCAATCAAGGATTGCATGGTGACTGCTTCTGTAGCTGAGGAAATAATGCCATTACTATAGTTCCTTTTCTCAGCCAGAAAAAGCGCTCCTTGATACTAAAGCCATATCTGCTTAGGACCCACCATCCTATTTAAACTCAAGACTGATGAGGACTTTTAAGTGGTTTTTAACTAGCTGGGTCATCCCATTTTGTTCCAAAGCGCCTAAAAAAACCCCAAAGTGTTCCTCAGTTTACATTCCTGGGATGAACGACTGAAACAACTATGGGGCATCTCAAGGTGGGTCCCTTATTTGAACCTTATTTGGTTCACATGATTTCATATTCTTGGTAATGAAATGCAATGTTCCTGATAACCATTAGCTCTGCTGGACACAAGGAGATCTTCACCCTCGCATTCCTTTCTGTTGTCCTGCAGCCACCTTTTTTCATTCTTTTGTCAAAGGATTGTTCATTTCAAAAGCAGTGGGAGTTTCGTCTCGGCCAGGAAATTGCTTCAAGTATTTTTCTTGTGAGCCTTTTAGGTCTAATTTGTCTGTCATAATCTTGATATCAGGAGGCATTTTTATTTATTTATTTAACTGCATAGATAAAAAGCAGACCTTTGGACATCTTTTAAGATGTTCATTTCTCCGGCAGGTGTTCTATCTAGGTGTTCTGCTATTTCTAACCAGTGACTCTACTACAGGATAGTAATCTGTGTTCTATGAAGTACTTACAGGAGGTCAGTGGTCAGAGTGGGTTCTTCCAGTACTCAGATGACTCTTAGAGCAGTGCTTGAAGATCTACTGTATTCTGGTTATCCCCTGTGCATCTGTGTGCAGCCTCATCCATGCTTTCATGAGTCTAAAATCAGGTATCACCACACAACTACTTTCACCACTAGAGCTGATGGGAGTCATCTGGCACACTGGTACTACACACAGCATGGTGGGGATTTTTTTTTTTGAGAACCTCCTCCCGTGCTTGCTAATAGCTAACTGCTACTGAACTACTAACCACTAAAAATGCTGTAACCTTTTTATGGAGTGCTTGCCAACTCACTTGTATAAAAAGTAAGTTAGTGTATAGTGATCTTTGAGAGACACAAGCAGCCTACTTGTTTTTCCTGACATTTTTCAGTACCTACTGTGGATACATTCCTACAGCTGAGAGGTACTAAAACGCTGTGAAGAGAGAATCTAGAACATGACAGCTTTGCATATGGCAAGGGCAACCTCTCCTGTCTCCTGTGTCAGAGAGCAATACAACCATGTAGGAGCCATGGTTATTAAAGTAATATGTGGGTGCTTTTACTTCCTTTCTGCCATTTCTGTTGTTAGTCTTCTGAAGCGTCTGCTGTTTTAACTTCCTACAGAGGAGGAACTGAAATGGAATGGGTTTGTCATGTATATTCATGAGAAAGGGCAGGTTGTGAGTATATGGTGAAAAACCTGGGTGTTCCCTGGCCTTGGGTTCTGTGCACACCTGTGGGAATGTTCATCGGTAAGAGCTCCAGTGCCTGTTAGGTTGTGCCTCTTATTTTCTCTCAATTTACATTTTTTGATGTGCAAAAGCAAACTAGTGAAATGGTCCTGAAAACAAGGTTATGAGACTTAAGCATAGTATATTAGTCTCCTTCCTTGAACCCTGGTTCTTGCTTTTCTTCAACCAACAAAGTGCTGTGGAAATGATATTAATGGCTCTGAAGGGGAGAGCTACCAAACTAGGGAGGAAGTTTGAGTCCTCCTGGGAGAAGAGAGTGCACTGTTGCTCCACCTAGCAGGCAGCATCTGAGTTCAGTAAAAGATTCACAGCAGCCATGGAAAACTCAGAATGTAAGTGTGATTGATGTACTAAAAATCAACACATGCAGCCTCTTTGTTTATTTTTTTATCTTTTGTATCCTCTCAATTTCTTTTGATGTTTCTGTTTTGGGTTCTCATCCTCTATCTACTGTTTCTTCTTGTTAGTCGTGTCTAATAGCACAGCTACAAATGAGGAAACCAGTTTATCTTAAGAAGCCTGTCTAACACTCTGCCTGTTTTGGTAACAGGAGATGCGCTCCGCTCTTTCTTGTACATTCACTGGTCCATGAGGCTTTGATGAGCATCAGTGATTAAAAATAGCCCACAAAAAGGAAGGTTCGTCTCCCACCATCACTGGAATGTGTGCCTATTTGCACAGATCTGCTGCAGCAGACCCAGAACTATGCAATGGGAAAACTGTTAACAAATGAAAAGTGGTGGAATGGAGCAAGGGAAAACCCTGAAAACATCCTAGGAAAAAAGGGGTCCAAAAGAAATGCATAAAAATTGCAAACTTGCAGATTCTTATAGATGACCTTTTTAAGTAATGCACTGAATTTAAGCTATTGGTGGTGTTTGGGTGATTTCTGGAGAAAACATCTCTGTGAATAAAAAAAAAATTACAAGTATTTCAGCCCTCTGCAAAGAGGAGTAACTCCAGTGAAGACTGCGTGAACAGTCACATGGTGACCAAGTCACATAATGCTTTCTCTCCTGCAGGGAAGTAGTTTAAATTCATCTTGCTGAAAGGAGACTGGTCATGAGTTTAGATTCTAGCAATGCAAAGCAATCCCCTCAGCCCAGTGAACTTGTGACCAAGGGTGCACTTTGGCCTGTTGGGATGAAAGGTTACGTGATTTACTGCTGAGGGTGGAGCAAGAGGTCAAGGGAGAAGCAGAGTTACAGAACAGGCACGGATCAAGTTAAACCTGTGACTGGCAAGCTTATGTGCCATAGTGGACAGAGCTGGGAGATGAAGATGGGAGTGATTCCTGGGATGGGAAGAAGCTGCAAGCTAAACTCCCTCCTGGGCTTGATACAGGTGGTAATCCATAGAGCATTTCAATCCATATTTGAATTAGATGAGAGAGGGAGTGGGTATTCTGGCTGCTTACACTGCAACGTGAAGATTCTCTCTTGCACCTGTAAATAGCCTAGTTCTAGGCTTAGGAGGTATGTAGAAACTGGTTGGTAACAAGTGGGCTGCCACAGGCATCTGTCCTGGAATGTGTTATGTTTAACATCCTTGTCAGTGACGACACAGTGCTTCCTTGTAAAGCTCCTATATGGGAGGAGTCAGTCCGCATGCTGCCATGCAGAGGCACCTAGAATCTCTGGAAGAATGGGACGACCTCATCAAAATCAGTAAGGATAAATACGAAATCCAGCTCCTGCACAGGAAGAACACTTGGCAATGATACAAGGTCAGGAACTGACTAGTTTGGGTGGCAGATCTGCTGAAAATCACCCGGCGGGAGTTGGTAGACAGCATTGTGGGATGTAGTAGGAGGAAAGCCAGCAGGCGATTAAGAGGGGATTATTATCCCTTCTACTTTGTACTTACTAGGACCACATCTAGATACTGTGCTTACTTTTGACACCCTAAGAACATGTAAACCTGATAAATTCCTCTGAGTTCAGTGGAGGGTCTCCGAGATGGTCAGATGCACAGGCCCTGTGAGGGAAGGCCGACAGAGCTGAGCTTTCAGCATGGTTTGGGGGGATTTCGGAACAGCCTGCAGTTGGCTTCAGGGAGGTTACTGAGAAGCTGGCCTCAGGCTTTTCACAGCAATGCATAGTGGGAGGGAGGAAGGGAGACAAAGTCGGAAGTTAATCCTGGGTGTGAGGCTGGATGCAAGAAAAACTTAGGAAGGCAAACTGAGCAGAATGGGATCAGTCAAGCAGCGGAACAGGTTGCCCGGGGAGATTTTACAGTCTCCCTCAGACATTTTCAAGAACCAGCTGCATAAAGCACTAAGCAACCTGGCCTGATCTCATGGCTGACCTTGCTTTGAACTGGATTTTGGACTAGAGACCTTCTGAATCCTTTCCAGCCTGAATTACCCTATGATCCCATTCCTGTGACAGCAGAACTTAAAAAGTAGAAATCATGAAATAGGGAAATTTTATTTAGCTTGGCAAATTTAGGTCACTCTTCTGTAGCATTGGATTTTTATTCCCCCTCCCAATTAGCATCACCATATATAAGTGTTAGCGTAGTTTAGAAGATAACAAATACAAAGCTGATAGATCGCTTCATCTTAATTTTTCTGACTTGTGATTATATCTAATGTGATAGATCAGTTCATCTTAATTTTTCTGATTCGGGATTATATTTAATATGGGTTCAAAATAGTTTATCATATGCTTCTGCATGTCTATATGCCTGTAGATGCCTGCACATATGCAGGCAGCTTGAAATCACATTTTTATTTCTAGCTGATTTCTAGTCCCAGAAACGTGCTCACCATTGTGTTAGTGCAGTATGTATTATTATTACAAGTCAGGCAGTATATTCAGGGCTCTGTATGGCCCTGGGATTAATTCATGGTTTTCCTAAGCTAGTAAGTACTAAATTAAAGTACCAAGATACTGTGGTGAACTTTGGATGTAAGTGAAGAACTTCTTCAGCAGAGTCAGGTTTGTTTAAAGAATTTTAAAATTACTTGGTAGGGCAAGATAAATACTACTCAGTGGACTGTTGCCAACACTGGGGGCAAACTGGTGTTGCTGAAGACACGCATTTGAGGGATTGCATACCTGTCAGAAGCAGCCATCAGGCACAGCAGTTTGTGCAGCAATTTCTGGGCTCTGCTTTGAAATATTCTGGATGATCTGAGTTTCTTCTGGGGTTGGTAGAGGACTTCGGAGCCTTTTGAGGAGCATCAGCATGCTGCTGCATGGTAGGATACTGCAACCTCAAACATGTCCAGCCTGGGGGCTCTCAGCTCCTGTTCAGCTGGTTCCAGGCTGAAATGGACAATGCCCTTCCAGCAGGTATAGGGCAGCCCTGTGCAGCCACTGGCTGGCCAAGAACATAGCTCTCCATAGCAGCAGTTAGTGCAGGACAGAGCCAGGGACCTCGCTGTGAGCAGCAGCCATGTGCCCTGCCATGGTGAGGATGTGCCGCAGAACACAGACCCTAGCAGCACTGGGCAGACTGCCCCTTGGTGTTGGCAGCCTCTGCCCAAGTGCAGCTCCACATGGTAAGGGCTGAGGGACACAGGGGACCTCTTGGCAGGGCTGGGAAGATGAGATTTTGCCCACAGGAGGTGCCTGGATGTTTCTGTGTTGCCACATAGCAGAGCTGTGGGAGGAAGGCAGTGGCTGCACAGCATGTGGATGTCAAGATTTAAGATCAACCAGACTTTCTTCAGGACCCTGCAGGTGCAATAAGGCTCAAACCCCTGAAGGCTGCACTCAGGGAAGTACAGGCAGAGTCTGCTGAGTGGGAAAGCAGGACTCCCACTATGATGAAGGCTGGGAGCTGGTGGCTTCTGGCCCCAGATGCATGGCTCCTGTTCTGTAGATCTGCTGCTAGGGAAGACACTCAGTGTCTGGAAGCTCTCGCCAGTGCAGCTCAGTACCTCAGCTGGTACCATTCAGAGGAAGCAGTGAATGGCAGCAGTTGGAGACTCCATATACTGATCCAACCTGGTATCTAGGGAGGTTTGCTGGGGGGGTTGGATCCTCCTTTTCTGTGTGGCCACCAACAATGTGCCCAGTGAGACTAGGATTGACAGGGGAGGGAAACGGTTGACCCACCATCAAGTGATGAATTGGGTTGGCAAGCAAAGGGAATCAACAAAAAAAAAAAGGACTGAAAGGGGCCAATTTTGAGAAAAGGAAGTACCTGCAGCAGAGCTTTATAGTGGACAGTCTTGTACCTTTTCTGGGAAATCAGAACAACTGTGTTGAACAGGAAGGTGAGGAGAGGGTGTTGCCCTGTGTGTGAGTGCAGCAGAGGTGCACGGAGCTCTGTGTGGGATGTATCGGGAGCCAGTTGAGAGATTATGGGTCAAGATTAGCAGGTAGGCCAACATGGGGGACATTATGGGATACCTGCTGCAGACTGCCTGATCAGGAAGATATAGTAGCTGAGGCCTTCTTCAGACAACTGGAAGAAGCCTAATGTTTGCAGGCCCTGGTCCTTGGGGGGCGTTCAGCAACCAGAGGTTCCTTCCAGCCTCCAGTATTCTGTGATTCTGCATTGCACTCTGCCTTCTAGGAAACCTGAAGAGAAAATACCAGTCATGGGAGTGAAGCACTAGATAATTACCTGAGGAGCTGAGTGCTGCTGTTGAAGATACTTAGATGATTTATCTCATTGTACAAGGACCAAGAAGTATGGATACCTGGAGCTTGGCCATGCCTCATCTGCCATATTCTTCCCCATTAATGAGGTTGGTAATGTTCTGGCTACTGCAATGTGTGTGGCTTAGAGAAAGCTGGATAGATGTTTCCTTCTGTATCACACACAGGAAGACAATTTTCTTTCCCCCTGCATCTTGAACCAAAACACTCCATCTAACTGGCCAAATCAAGAGATTGATAGCAGACCTGCTCTGCCGGCAAGAACTGAAGATAAAAGTCTGATGAAGCAGCATCTACCTCATTTCAAAAAGATTTTATTTGAACTCATAGTTTGTTTTTTCACCCAGTTCTCTCCTATAGCACTTGAGACTCCTAAAAGTTGTGCTCATGACTAAACAGGGTGTTTTATTGAGCAGACACAGTGCCAGTAAGGAGGACTGTTTCCATTAGGAGATTCTCCAAGGATAAGTCTGTGTGTCCCTTCTCCATCATAGGTTTTATCTACGGAAGAAAAATGCAAAACAACAAACTAAATCAAACCCAACAGGCCTTTTCCTGTGTTACGTATGTAATAGTTATTGGCAAGGATTTTAACTTTCTTTCCCACAAGGATGGCTTAGGGTTTCTTTTAGGATGTGGGAGGTGCCACTGCGTGTGATGTGAATAGCAGAAACCAGGTCAAGCAGAGGAGTTCATGACCAGACTGGCATATGTTGGGGAGAGAGGTTGAGATCAAAGAACAGAAAAGTGGTTGTAGTGGGAAACTGTACTGTACAAGAGAGACAGGCTGCCTCCAGTAGTGGCCAGAAATGGGTACCTAGGGGAGAATAAGAATAGGATAAAAGTGTATAGTAATTCCCCCAGACATCCCTGTTGCTGGAACTATTTTCAGTCCAGAGGATTTCCTGAGCTTGTTGTGGTTTAACTGTTTAGTGGCTTGCAATGGATTTCTCTTCCAAGTCCAGTCTCCCTTTCAACCCACAAAAACTACACGTGCTGGGTGCTCCTGGGCAAGCAGCTACTGTGTGAATTGCCTCCAATTATATGTTTCTAAATCCAGAATTTCTGATTTCTACTACCTTCGTTTGGCCATCCCTAGCTCTAGTTGCAGAGGACCTGCTGAATTGTCAGCCCTAGAGCGTGCTCCTCATGCCACTTAGAATTTTACAATACTGCTTCAGTTACTCATGTTTCAGGTTTTTTTGAAGGCTATAAAGAAGTGATCCCGTGTCTTTCAGAGAAGACAGCAAAGATAATCAAACTTTTCCAGTTTTGATATTTCATTCTAACATGAGACTAGAACTGTCCCCAGTTTTGGCATAGTGATGGTTCTTTATTACTTCTAATAATCCCTACCACTGGGTTTTCTTCTTTGAGCACTGAGCTGCTGTTTTAATGAAAGCATCTACCAAAATGCCAAAGTCTTGCTCATGAACGGTTAACAGTCAGTTGAGAGTTTGTCAAAAAAGATTCCCTAGCTACGGGAGAAGTTTCATTCCTCTAGTAGGGATTGCAATCCTCTGCCTTACCCAAGGAAGTTTTGAAATGGCAGAAAGCATGAGGAGGAGAGACAGTACTTCCTCA
>JAAGNO010016078.1:0-16454 GCA_033439905.1 Ceryle rudis
CCCCAGCTCCCTCAGCTGCTCCTCACAAGACTTGTGCTCAGGACCCTTCCCCAGCTTTGTTGCCCTTCTCTGGCCACACTCCAGCCCCTCAGTGTCCTTCTTGGAGTGAGGGGTCCAAAACTGAACCCAGAATTCAAGGTGTGGCCTCCCTGGTGCCAAGTCCAGGGGACGATCCCTGCCCTAGTCCTGCTGGCCACACTAGTGCTGATACAGGCCAGGGAGCAGTGTCCCAGGACCTGCAGCAGATGGCAGGCCCTGCAGACACACTGCCTTCCCTAAAAGTCATAGGCTCTCCCAAGAGGGTGGGTACTGGTCCATGGATAACCCATATTTCACATGTCAGCCTGCAAACTACCATACACCCATGTGCACAAGTGCTTCTCCCTCTCCTTTATATGGGCCTGGATCCAAGGACACAACCACACAGGTATTGATGAAAGGCAGGCAGCTCTGTGGTAGCTCCGGAAAGCAAGCTTTCCTCTATGTCTTCCCCAAAGTCACCTACTCTGAGGCAGCCAGCAGCATGCCTGTCATTTCTAAGGCCCAAATTTCCTCTCATTTAAGACAATTCTGTTCAGGTGTTGGAAACCCTGAGGTCCGTTCCCCTCTATTACCCATGGATTACACCGTGGGGATGCGACAATCATTTTCTGAAGGAAGACAGAGGATGAAGACTTGTTTTGAGCGAGAAAGATTCACACATCAAACCGCTCACTCCTTGCAAACCTGAGCCGAAAATGCTCACGCAAACTTCAGCCCCCAAACCACAACAACTTCCTTATCAAAAGCCAAGCAACAGATCAAACCCTCTTTTCTGCATTCCCCCCCACCACCGCTTTTTGCCTAAGCCTGTAAGGAAGGCTTTACTGAAGCACTGCTGAAACAAATGCAAAGGACGATTCCTTGATGAAGCAGTTAAAACATGTGTCTAAACGATGCCGTGTTGCCGAGCGTGGGTATTTGTTAAGCAGCCATCCTCGGGGGCTCGCTTCCCATAGACAACCCTCCCAGAATGAGACAGCACCTTTGTGTTCAAACCTGGAAACAACAGTAATAAATCACAGTGCTAATCCACGCAAGGAACGGCAGCGATGCGCTTCAGCTCTGGTTATGAAGAGCAAAGATGCCGGCACAAACTGGTGCTTTTAAATCACCTGTCACGGGTTCAACGAGCATGAGAAATATCAATGGATCCACCTGGAGAGGCACCGGGCAGCAGGAGGACAAAATAAGTCCAGACAAGGGAAGGGAGTAAGAGGTATTTAAAACTTCCTTCACGTAATCTCTGGCTCACACTCAAGCCGCCTGGCCTGGATTTTGCTGCTGCCATCAGGATTATTGATCAGTTTTTAAAGCCTTACGTCGTCTACGGTAGTCAGCCAAAAAAGACCCATCCTGAATTAATAACAAGTCCAAGCAGCTCTGATGGGAGGCTCGGTGCTCAGAAATGCCAAGGGATGGACAATTCACTGCGATGCCTCGCAATTAAAAACTACCACCAAAGAGCAGCATTATCACAGGATAAAACACATACACACATAACCCCCCCGCTCCCAGTCTGCAGGGAGCTCGCTTTGTTGTGATCTCCAGCCGCCACGGAAAGCAGTGCCTTAGGGTAGGGGTATTATGGATTAACAGTACAAAACTGTCCCCGGTGAATCAGCACTGCGAGCAAGCAGAGGCATATAATGTCATTAGCCTGTGACCAATCAGCCTAAGAAAACCTCAGCAGAGAGCTGGGGAGGGGGGAGGTCCCCCTTTTCCACTGCTGGAATGAGCACAGAAATTAGCAACTTCTGAGGTTTGGGAAGGAAGAGGCTGGCAGCTCTGGGAACCTATGGCTGTGGATGAGTGCGCTACCACTCCAGCTGCATGGTCCATGCTGAGGATGGAACACCAGCAATGCCTTCCCCTCTGTTTCACCTGGCTTGAAGGAGTTTATCCATCAGAAGATCCCTTCCAGGAAGGCACGTGAATGGGCTGAGCACCGTGCGTCTCTGCCTCCACGGGAGAACATGTGCTGGAGGATGACTTTTGACAGGCAACCCAGTGCTGTGGACATGTGAGACTGTGCTGGGAACCAGGGTCCAGCAACAGACAGCAGCACAGAGAGAGCTCAAACCAGGAGATTAAACTCAAGCTTCAGAGGAGCAACAGGCTTTACAGCTTCATCTATTCTGCACAGCAGTGACAACAGTCACCAGATCATCCAGCGGCAGCCACTAGCCCCAGTGTGTCCTGAGAGGGAGCAGCAGCGAATGAAGGAGTGAACTTGGAAAGCCGGGAGGGATGGGAGGTTGCTTTCCGTGGGAAATTGGCATGCCACGGTGCTGTTACCTGCTTCAAGGCACAGAAGAAGCAAACAAAATCCCAAGCACCCACCGACAAGCATGGAGAAAAGTTAAGTGGTGTTTCTGAAGAGGTGCCTCAACAGGGAGCAATGAAACCTGATTGTTTTCAGACTCTCTGCACCCTCCCCTGGATATTCCCAGCAGTACTTGCAGCAGAGCAGGACCACACCACCCCAAACTCTTCCTGCATTATCTACAAGGGACCCAAACTGGATCAGACAGATCAAACGTCAGGCTATTTTTCCATCTCATAAAGGACAATGGATTTGAATTAACACTTGTATCATGTGTCTGCAGCTTGGGATGGGAAACACCGCAGAAGAGCAGAGAACGGTCACTCTTCCAAATCACCTGGCTAAAGCACAACTGTGGTGCCCCTGCCAGCTACAGCAGGGAAGGTGCTGGGTCTTTGGCCTTACAGAGCTGATACCAGCCATAAGCAAAAAAGATTGAGAGAGGAAAAGTTACTGATGGCAAAAAACACGGATGGATGAAAAAAATCTGTGGTCTACAGAAGACTGTTACCTCTACAGCATGAAACAGTGGAAGCTGCCCCAGTTCCCAGGCTGCAGGACATGCTGGCAGAGCTCCTCCCTCCTCATCCTGACATATGCACCAAAACCCTTTTAATTTGTGACCTAAACTCCCTCAAAATACAACAGACAAACCCCAAACCAAATGCCCTGGTGGCTCCCAGAAGAGGAGACACAATCAGGTAATGTGTCAAGATCTGGGGGACTTGGTCAATTAATAGATTTTTTTCCTTCTATTTTTTTTACCTTTCAAAGTATGTTTTCTGAAACAGTTTGGTGCCAAAAATAGAAACATCTGATTTCTGTATCATTCACTCTGACCAGCACTCCGCCAATGATTATCTGTCAGAGGTTTAATTGTGCTTGGAAGCTTGCCAGCAATAAAGCACAAGAAGTGGAGGAGAAGCAGGTAGACAGGCACTGATCCAGCCAGGAGGCTCTTCCCAGCATTGCCCACCTCCTCTCCACATTAGCAACGCCTTCCTTACCATGGCTTTTTAAAGGACTTCTGACTGGGCATCCAACATCCTCCATTACTGCACAGGGATTACGGGCTTAAGATGTCACGCAGAGTCACAAGGCAAGGGTGGAAGAGAGGGCTAGGAAGGGCAGAGAGAGACGGTGGTTGTCATCGCGGCCATCACCACAAGCACACTGCCTACACCAAAGGTCCTGCTTGACAAACTTGATGTCCTCCTAAGGCGACCCACTTAGTGGATGAAGATAAGGCTGTGGATGTGTCTATCTTGACTTTAGTAAAGCTTTTGACAGTTTCCTACAGCATTATCCTGGAGAAACTGGCTGCTCATGGCTTAGACAGGCGGATGCTTTGCTGGATAAAAAACCGGCTGGACGGCCAGGCCCAGAGGGTGGTGGTTAATGAAGTTAAACCCAGTTGGCAGACAGTTATGAGTGGTGTTCCCCAGGGCTCGGTGCTGGCACCAAGACCTGAAATTACAAACAAGTGAGCATCTCGGATCAGCACGAGCTCAACACAGGATGCAAGTCAGGGGTATCTCCTCTATGACACAGGAAAAGCTCTTCCGATGAAATCAGTGGTGCCATCGCTCGGAAAGCAATAACGATACAACCATTTCTATCTAGAAAGCTACCACCAGTGGACGAGCAAGACGTGCACATGGAGTTCAGGGAGAAAGGTCTGAGGCGTATGTGATGGGAACGTTCTTTTGCGGTTTTGTTGGGGTTTTTTTTGTTTGTCTTTGACCCACAGTAAATGCCATGTAAGTGCTATGAAGCTCCTGCTACATTCACAGATGCCATCTCATGGGTGCTTTGCATATATTTCGTGTACCCACCATGAAGTGGCAATCTGAAGAAAGGACCAAAAGAGGTTATCAGTTCCATCGTCCACTCCTTCCCCAAGGCAAGAGGAGCTCGGTGGCAAATCCTGGATTAACATCTTTGCTTGCACAAAACAGCCAGGCCCCCCATTTCTCCAGCTCCTCTAGAGCAGTGCTTCATTATCCTTCCCATTACAAGGATTTTCCTAATGCCTAATCTCTTGCTGCAATTTAAGCCCCTTATTTACTGCCCCACCATCAGAGCATGGAGGACAGAGACTCCACTAACAGCAAAAGCTTTCATGTGCTTAAAGAGTTTCCTTTGTATGGTCCTCCTTATTCCCTTTATTAGTCTCAAGCCAACTCTAAGTCTTCCAGCTTCAGCTCACAGAAATTATCTAGCCCCCTCATAAGCTTATTGTTGCCTTCTGGGCTCTTTGCACCCATCCAGGGTGCCCCAAAACTGGACAAGTACTTCAGCTATGTGCTAAGTGTAGCACTGACTTTCAGGTGGCTTGTGCTCAAATCAGTCCCCCATCACTCAAACCCTGGCCCCTGGGGCTGGTATTGAGGTGGTTCTGCAACCTGTACTGATGCTACTGCTCCCTCCTGGACCTGCCCTTGTTCTCAGCAGTCCATTTGTTTCTGCCCAATTTCTCAAGATCATTTGGAGCTGTTCTCCTGCCTCTCCCCAGATGGGTTTCATCTGCAGATCTAAGAGGAATAGGCTTCCTACTGCCTGTAGGACCCTTCTGACCACCATGGGTGGGAAGGGTAATAGGTTTCCAAATGACCTCCACCAACATGGAAGCAGCCAGTCCTTCTCCAACTGCTGCCATGTGAAAACTCAGCTCCTCATACAACTGGAGCAAAGCCACCTCAGCTGCCAGAGGATGATACAGCAGTGGTGAGGGTAATATTCAGCAATAGGCTAAGTTAATCTGTCAGGCCTGATTTCTTGCAAATAAAACTATATGGGACCAGGTGCAGGCCTTTGTTCATCTGAGATCCTGTCCCTCCAGGATCCTCCTCCTTCACAAGCCAAATCTAGCAGTGCTCCTGCCACTGCCACCCTGCAAAACCTTAGCTCAGGGATTTGTGTCCGTTCCCCCTCTGCCACAAACCCATGAAAATTCAGGCATTTGAGGAAATCAAACCCTAGTTGCTATAGTGAAAGGCATTCTGCAAACTAAGAAACAAATGCAAGTGGGACATTTGGAGGTTACCAGATTTTTGCACATCTTTCAGACAAGAATAAAAAAACCCCAACCCTCCAGCACATTACAGGTTCCACTAACTACCCAGACCCTGCTACACCTCAAACATGAGGGATTTACTGTACAACTTAAGGAAATTAATGAGGTGCTGCATTTCTCCAAAAAGCCTCATCCCCCTGGCTCCTCACACTGCCTATTAGAGTAAATGCAGCATCGTTTTTTTAAGGCTGGGCACTGGCTTTGCTGCAGAGATGCCAGGAGGCTTGAGATGTATCTGGGAATAGTAGGACATGGAGCTCCCATCAATGTGACCTACTCACTATGCTCACCAAACCACCAAGAGGAGAAGCCCAGCTACAGAGCCACTAAATTAACTCAGACAGACCCAGGAAGTTAGCCGGCGGAAGGGTCATAGCACCTTTGGGATCAACTGCCTACTTTTGCTCATAAATGTGTTGAGTTGGGGCTTTTTTTTTGTTTGCACTTAATGTGCTGGGTCCTTGTCTCCCATTAAGGCATCGTGGTAATTCAACCCCAGCCAGCTCCACTGAGAAAAACTGTCCTCTTAAGATCAAAGAGGTGATGCTGTCTCAGCTGGCTGGTGGCTGAACAGCGATCTCAGGGACACGAGGAGGTGAGATAGCTGCTGAGGGGGAGGCAGCGGCACCCACAGCACTTGCAAACAGGCAGAGCTGCTGAGCTGGAGGGGCCTGCGGTGGTGCAGGCAGCCCTGCCTGGAAGGGGCAAGAGGATTCAGAAACTTTATAATCCTCTCAGCAAATCCTCCCTCTTCCAGCACTCACAGTTCCTGCTAAAATCAATTGGAGAGGGGCTGAGAACCTCTGGGGGAAAAAAAAATAAAACCCCCTCCTGTTTATGGCAGGGTCACTGAACAGATCTCTGTCACACGCATGCAAATCAGCACAAACCTTCTGTGCCTCCCGCACTGCCTTCTCCTCAGCGCCACACCTCTGCCTTCCTCAATACCTCCAACACTGCCTTGTAGCTCTGCTCTGAGGCCCAAATGCTCCAACAGAGAGATTCCTCCTCTCTTGGCTAGTCTGTTTTTAAAAATGCCACTTCAGATTCCTGTTTCACCAAATGCAAATAATGTCAATATGGGGTTTTTTTTAGAATATAATTCATAGGAAAGTGTTTTCACAGCAACCTCGATCTAATCTTTTTTTCCCCCCCAAGATTATAACAAATGTTGATCTCTAGTCTCATCTGCTCAACTGTCACATCCTCCCATCCCAATGTTACTCTAATTGCACGCTGCTGAGCCCCCTTGATGATTTCAGTATCCCTCAATAATGGCAGGATCAGAACCGAAGGCAAAAATCCTCTCCTCTGCAGAGGAGCATTACAGCCTTGCGCTTCTGCTTTTGATTCTGCCGTAAAAGCGAGGCAAGGAAAGCTCTGGCTTATTTCTGATACAGTGATGTTGCATCACAATCTCTTAGTCTGGTCTCATCCCAGAGGATTTTTGATTGGTATTTTTAACTCCAAACTTTCCAATCACTCACCTCCTGTTAGGTACTTGCTCCAGTTGCAAGTCCTAATTCTGATATACCCCTTTATCACCTCACTGAGGATAACGAGATGTTCTTCCCCTTTCAGAACACTGGGCAGTCTTGAGCCTCACCTAACGCTGGTTCTTTGGCCCTTTAATTTCACCTCAGCTTAAAAATCCCTCAGGAAAAAGACTCATCTCCTTCATTTTGCTCACTAATAAAATTAATTAAACTCACTAACAAAAGTTACACAGAAGAGGCCTGGATACCGATGGCTGCAGGACGCAAGAAGCACTCCCCCTCTGCAAGTGGAGTTGGTAGTGGTGGCTCTACACAGAGGCAGACGTTCATTTGGTTTGCGCTTGGTGGGTTTGGGGTATTTTGAGGGCGTAGGGGGGGTTTATCCAGGAGAAAATTTTTCATTTTCATTGTACCTCTCTACCTGGCACTGCATCAAATGTCTTAAAGTGAACTACTGCACTGTTCTCACCCAGCGAGAAATGAGAACAGAGAAAGCTGCCAGATTTGTTTGATCTGCTCTTCACTAGCCCTGGAGTACCAGTCAGTAAAGGCACTTTTCGCCTGCTCCAAGCGAAAGCAGATATGGTCCCATAACATAATACCCTGTACGCAGCTTTCAAAGAAGGAGCCTCATCGAATTACACCTTGTCCAACCTAGGAGCCCTCCCCAAGCAGCCGCAGCCCCCGCTGCTGGGCCAGGGCACGGCAGCACGTGTTACTGCCTCGACTGATCCAGCTCCCAGCCTTGCATCCCAGCTTAAAGTCTCTCCTAATGCCCTAAGACGTAAGAAATGCAGCTTTCCGCCGTGGTACCTCAGTAGCCATTCCCTCAATGTTTAATCTTTAAGCTGTTAATGCACAGATCTGTGCTAAGCAGTGGGGTTCATCTTTTTCTGTACTCAAAAATTTGCTTCTTTCTTTTAACCCAGTGAGAATCCAGGTGGGTGTCTTCATACTGGAAGCATTCTTTTCTTTCAAAATTTTGGCCAAGTGGTACCTTCACATTTCTCTGCATTTTTATTTATTCACCAGAACCTTTTTTTTTTTTTTTTTCCCCCCAGTAAGAGAAATAAATAAAAGGCTGGAGGCAGCCAAGCCTCATCTCCGGAGATGCAGGCAGCTGCCCCAGCCATCTCTGTGCCAGCACTGTGCCGCTTGGCCAGCTGCGACGCAGGGCACGCAGCCACTGACCGGGACACACAGGAGGCGGCAAAGCAGAGGTGCTGCCAAACCAGCATCTCCCCGAGGGCCGGCTGCCTGCCCAGCCTGACCCTGCTCTCACCAGGAAGGAGCTGCCATCGTCTTTCAGCTCTGAATGGCTGCCCCTTCCCTCTGCTCTCCAAGAGACAAGACAGAGCAAAATTTTGCTCACGACCAGAGTGAAATTTTGTTACGTGACTTGGGTATTGAAAGGAGTCGATCAGCTAGCTGCTAGCCACCCTAGAAGAGACACATATGGCTCCACATGAAGGACTCACCTGGAGTACTGAGCCGCAACCTGGGGGACAATAGGTCCAACAGGGACCTGGTGGAGCACGGCCAGAGGAGCCCCAGCAATGCTGGGAGGGCTGGAACCCCTCTGCTGGGAGGCCAGGCTGAGAGAGTTGGGCTTGTTCAGCCTGAAGAAGAGAAGGCTCTGGGGAGACCTTATTGCTGCCCTTCAGTACTGAAAGGGGCCTGTCAGAAAGATGGGGAGGGACTTTTTATCAGGGCCTGTTGTGACAGGACAAGGGGTGATGGTTTTAAACTAAAAGAGGGGAAATTCAGACTAGAGAGAAGGAAGACCTTTTTTACACTCAGGCTTTTGAGACCCTGGTCCAGGTTGCCCAGAGAGGTGGTCGATGCCCCATCCCTGGAAACATTCTAGGTGAGGTTGGCCGGGGCTCTGAGCAACCTGCTCTGGTTGCAGCTGCCCCTGCTCCCTGCAGGGGGTTGGACTGGACGAGCTTTAGAGGTTCCTTCCAACCCAAACCATTTTATGATTCAGGGATTCTAAGTGGTGCATAAAGCATCTCCTGCTTCTTGGGACTAGACTAGACAAGCACAGAGCTAAAGGGGTCTAGTCTTCTGCAGGAGACACAAACCACTCAGCTGTTGGATCACAAACTCCCTTGGGCTTTCAGCACCTGCTAGGCCAGGAAGCCTTTTTCATGGATATTCTTCAAGACACAAGTAATTTAAACTCCTGAACACAGCTCATCCTACAGGATCTATTTTCTGAGCAGAGTGGGAAGGTACCGTCCTGGCACAACCATTTATTAGCACAAATAGGAGTGTATGTTTAACTCTGGGGAACGGGTAGAACAAAGGATTATTAAATAAAATTCTGATTCGTTCAGCTGAGAGCAAAATACCAGCTGGAGCCTGGGGTAACACAGGCACGCTATCAGCAAACATGTGCTGCCAGCGCATCCGCAGACACACACACGCACCAGCTCTGACCACGGGGAGCCTCGGACCAGAACGGCCGAACCGCAGCATTTGCGTTGTGCTTAGATAGCTCAGGTCCTGCCCTCCACCAGGTCCAGCAGCACTGGCTGGAGCTGCGCAATGGGAATGAGAGCGATGAAACCTGAACTGATGCCCTCCTACCAGTAGCTGTGCTTTGTCCCACCTTCCAAGTGGGAACACTGCCACCCAACCCAGCTATCGCAGAGTTCCACCTCCTGGAAACACACACACACACAGCACATCACTCAACCTACAAGCCTGCCTAACTGCAGCCATGTTCATTAAAGGCCGGTCGTTTAGATCCCACTGCAAAAGTTAATGAAGCTGCTTTGTGAGAGGGCAGCCTCCCTGAGCAGAGGATAAATAATGTATATAAAAGGGGTCTGGGAGGGAAATGCTGCAATCTTGCAAGGTCATGCTAGAATGCATCAGTGGCTGGGCTCCTCGGGTAAGAAGCCTGGAGCTATTTATGACTCATGTAATTAATTAATGCCAACGGGCGTTCTGATGCAGGCACGTGGGAGACCAAAGGGAAATACAAAGCGAGGAGGTTAGGAAATGTAGTGGAGGTGGGGGAGAAGGATGACATTTCTTGTGGCAGGACATGCTTTGAAGTAGTTATCAACAGTCCAAACAGCCAGCAGTTCTTTTGGCTACATCAGTACAAAATCAATTAGGAGCTTTAAAAATGCACCGCCTCACATTTCAGAGAGCATCAAGAACAAGAAACAGCCGTCTGAGGTAGGGCAGCTCCGTTTCTAAGCGCTGCACACACCCTCAGACCTGCAGATCCTCAGTCCCTGCATTACTGGCCACCAATGGTGTGACCAGTAGAGGGAGCACCGTTAATGCCTTCCCAGTTGTACATGTTCTTAGAAGAGGAGCATCAAGGTAGACTGACCGTTTGATTTTACGCGTCTCTAAAGTGCGAGGACAAATTTAAGAGAGGGGAGAGAAAGGAACAAAGGGCAAAGCGAAAGGTGGGTGTACACCTTGAAAACTGAGTCTCTGTGGGCACTCGAGGCTCCGGACGTACCCCAGCTTCCCTTTCTGGAGCCAGCTCTCAGTCACCGACAGCTAACGAAAACTTGGAGATCACATCAAGAAAACGACCACAGTCTGTGGCTTCCCTGCTCCAGTTCACAGTACCGCAGTCTCACACTGAACACTCAACATGTGGCGACGCTGAGTCATGACACTGCGTTTGCACAGACCGTTTGAGGACAATGAGAGCTTAACCTAATTTTGTCCCTTTGTTTGTCCTCTGCGCAGAGGAGATTGATCAGTTCCGCTCACTGCCTTCACATCCCCGCGCATCCAGTGCCTCGTACAATGTAAAGTAAAACTGTAAACACAAATCAAGCGTGCCTCTGGCATCCTAAAGTCCTTCTGGGCTTGCCAGCTCCCACCCAGTCTGCATCTTCTCTCAAATCTCTTTGTGGCCAGAATATCTTCTCTCTGTTCCCAGATGTATTCAGGCATTGTCCTACCTCCCTCTCATCAGAGCTGCCTGCAGCAAATCCCCCCGCACAACAAGGGTGGCAAATTTGCTTACAAGGCAGTGTTGTTTTCTATTTCTACTTCTCTGTGCTGGTCTTCTCCCCCTGGACCCTTGCAGGGGCCAAGCAGCACAGTATCAGTCTCACACTGCCATCTGGGCGAGCAGCAGAGGCTGCCTGCAGTCTGAATCCCAGCTGGCAAAGCCTGGGAGGCTGCAGGGTGCTCCCCTTCGAGCCTTACTCACCTCCACAGTCTGGGGGATCTTCTTTCCTACACTGCCAAAGCCCTCAGATCCTGGCTGGTGGGACTCCCTACTGCTATCTGCTATTTTTTTTTTCGAGTGAAACTGTGCAAATCAATAGCAGAGATTAAAAACAAAAAGAAGAAAAAAGTGAAACAGCAGTTGAGTTATGAGTGAACAAGAGCAACACAGTGCTCCTTTCTGGTGGGCTGAGGATCCACACGAGCCTGAGTCTCCAGGGTAAAACAGGAGCGAAGTAAATGACAACACAAACACCCACTTAGCATTCGTGCAACATATTCCTGATCTGAGCCTCACCAGCTTTAAGAACGCTTCTGTTAAATACTGTAATGCTCCCAATTACAAGTGATCTGGATTGTTTATTTTCTAAACAGATTTCCCACCCGCCAGGAGATCCTATAAGCCTAAAACAAAAGCAGTCTTGAAGAGGTGTTTCAGCCTCTCTTGGATCTACAATATCCACAACTGGCTGCATTTCCCTAACTGTTTCATACTGACCTTGAGGATATTTCGGCCATTAAACGACTCCCGTTCCTTGAAAGATGATTTACCAGCCATTGTATTGCTTCGCTCTTCAGCTGCAAAGAGGAAAACCAGCACCAGAATGAGCTTCAGATGGGAGAACTGCGTGTGCTGTACTTGACGCCCCACACCCTCCCCGAAGTCAGCTGCCAGCTAATAAAGCATCTTTACCCAAGTTCTTGGTGCAAAAACCCACTTCCACTTTGCTTTTAAAGAGAGTAAGGGTGAACACACAGAAATTGGTGCGTCTATTGAGATCACTGGGTGGGAAATTGGGATTACCTGGAGGAAAGGCCCTAAATCCTAGTGACTGCTAGGGCGATTCTGTAGGGCTGATGGTTCAGCGCAACACATCTGCTTCTCCCTGGCTGATTTTAATCCCACACCCTGTCAGGGTGAGAGTCAGCACTTGCATTGCCTGGAACAGCACCAAATACCAGACAGAGCGCACGAGGCACGATGCCAGGCGCGATCCGGACAGCACCTATCCAAACCCCTGCCACCCGCTCCAGGAAGCGGAGTGGTGCGTCTGCTTCAGCGGGGTGGGCACACAGCCACACACAGGCATTCAGAATAGCAACCAAGGCCTACAGCAACTGCCAAATGCCTACGTCTTAGATCCATCTCCCCAGAGCACGTCTGGGTATTTATATAATCCCTAAGTACATGATCTGTTATTTCCACAGGACCTCTGCCTGGCTCCGTGAATATATTCAGTATTTCTTTTTCATCTCCAGCATTGATGATGAAGTCCCACTGACACCCAGCACGCTATTCAAATCCTGTATTGAATATAAAGCGACTTCTATGGCTATCTGGGTAATGCTCTCACCATTGTGTCTGGATGCCTCACATGCCTCATGGGCTTGGTCAGAATATAGACTCATAATGCCAGGAGCAGCTGCTTGCGTGCCTCCCATAACAGAGAAGACACATCAGCACTTTGGGCTCAATTCTATGACAGAATCACAGAATCATTATGGTTGGAAAAGGCCTCCAAGATCATCAAGTCCAACTGTTAACCCAGCACTGCCAGGTCACCACTAAACCACGTCCCTCAGCACCACATCTCCACGGCTTTGAAACCCCTCCAGGGATGGGGACTCCACCACTGCTCTGGGCAGCCTGGGCCAGGCCTTGACAACCCTTGTGGGATAGACAATGGGGAAGATATTTTTCCTCCTGTCCAACCTAAACCTCCCCTGGTGCAACTTGAGGCTGTTTCCTCTTGTCCTGTTGCTTGCTCCCTGGGAGAGGAGACCAACTCTCACCTGGCTCCAACTTCCTTTCAGGGCGCTATGGAGAGTGAGAAGGTCTCCCCTGAGCCTCATTTCCTCCAGGCTCAACAACCCCAAGCTTCTTAGCTGCTTGTCACAAGACTTGTGCTCAGGACCCTTCCCCAGATTCATCACCCTTCTCTGGACACGCTCCAGACCCTCAATGTCCTTCCTGGAGTAAGGGGTCCAAAACTGAACACAGGATTCAAGGTGCAGCCTTCCCAGTCCTGAGTTCAGGGGGATGATCCCTGCTCTAGTCCTGCTGGCCACACTAGAGCCGATCCAAGCCAGGATGGTTCTTGGCCACCTGGGCACACGCTGGCTCATCCTCAGCTGCCCGTTGACCAATACTCCCAGGTCCTTTTCTGACAGGCCATTTCCAGCCACTCTGCCCCAAGCCTGGAGTGTTGCAGGGGGTAATTTTCACCAATTTTAAGGGCAAGTCCCATCTTTTCAGGGTTTCTGCTGCCTGAGTAGGCTTTTCTGACTTTAGCAGCAGTCATCCCAGAAAGCCTGCCACGGGGCACTAAGAAAACCATTAACACAAACCATCTGCTGTTATCACTGTCCACACTGAGACTCACAGAGACCATAATCAGAGAATAGTTCACATCACCTATCAGCATTGCACAGAGGCCACCACACCAGAGAAAAAGCTACAAGAAGCTTTAGTGCAAAGCTCACAAACTACACACCCTTGCCAGGGCACTGCATGTTTGCACACCAAGGCTGTCATGTACTGCCCCTCCCTAAACACAACACATCCGAGGCTGCTTTAGAAAGAAACATGATAAGAACAATGCAGGAAACCTTTCAGCAGAGAGAGCAGACACTGTACACTCAGTAATAGCTCGTATTCAGCCTTACAGTTGTCTGAATCTGCTTTAATGAGAAAGATGCTGGAATCACGTTTCTAAACCAACGGGGAATCTCAGTTTGTGCTCTAGACCCTTCATCAGCTTTGAGGCCCTTCTTTGGAGACAGAGGACCAAAGAGGATCAAGTTTTCATCTTGTTTAAAGGTCAGCACAACACATCAAGCTGTGACTAAATTTTGATTTAACAGTGGGGCACGGAGAGCCAGACACCTCGCATGGTACTCGGACGCATTCTTCTCTGGCCGAGATCGCTACTGGGCGATAGGGTTTCTGAAGCCATGACAAGGGATCTTAGAAAAGATCCAGAAAGTGCTCAAAGCACATTTGCCTTCTCCAGCTCTGCTGATCACTGTTTCGTTTTCTTCTGGGTTTTATTTAGTGACAGCCCTCCCCAGCCTTGTAGGTATTCTCGAGATGAAGAAAAATCACAAAATTTACAAAGTAACAGAAAATCCAGCCCAAGCGTTTCTTTGTTCAGTTTGTACTACTTTAAATGCATTTATGAATAAGAATGAGGCACACACACCACTTGGGTCTTTCCTGAAGAGAGTGTTCATGACCGTAGCATGCAGCTTCACCCTGTCCCATTCTTTAAGCATCAGGCCGGAGGCCACGAACCGCTCCACCAGTTGATCAGCAATCACCTGCAATCTGGGAAGGCAGAAAGAGAAAGAACAGAGCAGTGTAAATCAAGGAGAAACTCCTGCAGCATCAGCTTTTTGCTTTTCAGCCAGGGAGGGCAGCCTGTGTGAAATGAAGTTTCTGCACGCACAAGGGAGCCGGGCTCTGATGGAAAGTGAACAGAGCCGTCAGGATCCAGCTGTAACACACAAGAGCTGTTTCACAAAGCTTTCTTGGTGATCACTTCTGCTGCAAATATTCGATGAGGAAGGGAAGGGTTAGCATGGCAGACAGCCTGTTCGCAGTGTTATCGGGACATGAAGGATGTATCTTTCTATTGCCAGGAAACACACTGTGACTCTCCTTGCAAGTGCTGAACAACTGCAGACCCCCAGAAGACCTGCTCTGCTCAGGGACTGCGACTATTACAGTGGCCTAGGCTGGAGCTCAGATGCAATTTGTCCCAAATAAGCAACCCAGTCACTGGGCTTAACTCCTGGGCAATCCCAGAATATGGGGACAGAGGGCACAAACCCAGACAGCACATCCTGGTGAACGCTCCAGCTTTGGAGCTAGTAAGGATGCAGAATCCGAGGACTTACTGCCACCTTCTTGTCTGGCCTCAGACAGGGATGAAAGCAGCTGTGACTGCCGGGATCTGTGGGCAGACACATCCTAGGCCAGGCAGAAGGAGCAGGCAGGTGACCAGAGCAATGTGCTCACATATCCTATGTCCAAAGAACAAACGGAACTTCCAGGCTGCTGCTGTCTCACAAAAACCAAGCCAAGAAGGTATTAATTACTCTGTGCAGAAGAATTTGGGCTTCTCTCACTGTATCCAAGGGTTTAGACAGCTTTCTGCTCCACCAGGTCCCACCACTCTGGTGTCTCAGCTGCAGCGGGAGAGGTAGAGCTTGACCTCTGTAAGGCTGGTCCCCCGAGCCTGGGGCTGCCATGCTCCGGCTGCCAGCTCCTACCCCACTGCTGCTTTTGTACTGCCCCTGGAGGGCTGCCGGCCTCCACGTGATGATTTCAGGACTCTCAGTCTACCAATTGTCATGATTTTCTACCACTTTCTGGCTTTCCATCAGTGATTTTTAAAATTAGTAATGACAAAGATTAAATGAGTATCATTACAGACAATACTAAAACAAATTAACAGAGAATAGCTCAAGTGAAAATGGTGCTTTATTACATTATAAAGTTAATCAAGGAAATAAAACAAACTAGGAGGAATTATAACGGAAATTATTTGCCATGTGGGAGGCATCAGAGCACAATCCCTCTCTCAGTCTGAGCCATTATATGTGCAGAAGGGCTTGCCAACCCTCAATTCTATCTGCAGTTATGCAAGCTAGGTCAGGGTAAATCAAATCTCCTGCTTTATAGCTTAAGCTGATCAAGATCATGCAAAGATCAGGAAGGAACTCCACCCCTCAGCCATGCCAGGAACTACACAGAGTGAGCAAGGCGTCTTCCATGAGACAGGAAAGCACACACCTCTCTTTTCACACAGGCTGCAGCAGTCTGATCCTGCACAGCAAACCACGTGGCAGCCACTCTCCTCTGGCATTGGCCTTGCAGCTGAGAAATTCTGCTTCCTGCCTGCTTTATCCATTTCCCCGAGCAAAGCACAGCAGTTTTTAGTAGGCAAGAGGTGCACAGACCTGCTCTGCAATGATATGTCTAGCAGACCAGAAAAGGAAGTGGAGTATTCTGGAGGGATCACCATTTGACCCCTCTTTATAATCACCATTTCTCTGCTGGACTTTCTAAGGAAACAAAAGATTTCACTGCTCTCCATCAACTTTAAAAATATCTCTTTTTCCCTCTGCAAAGCTGAATTTTTTCTGGATGCTTGCTAAGAGTTAGGGAACTGTATTAGAGGGGAATCATAGACTGGTTTAAGTTGGAAGGGACCTTTCAAGGTCATCCAGTCCAACCCCCCTGCAGGGAGCAGGGGCAGCTGCAACCAGAGCAGGTTGCTCAGAGCCCCAGCCAACCTCC
>JAAGNO010016078.1:16987-33369 GCA_033439905.1 Ceryle rudis
GAGCAACCTGCTCTGGTTGCAGCTGCCCCTGCTCCCTGCAGGGGGGTTGGACTGGATGGCCTTGAAAGGTCCCTTCCAACCCAAACCAGTCTGTGATTCTAAGATTTCTCTCCCTGGCCAAAACCAACTCTGCCACCTCTAATGCACATCAGCTTTTTCTGCGAGCATGATGGGTGAGTTCTCAGCAGAACGGCCATGGCTGGCATCTGAAGCAGCCTGCAGTGCTAGTACCAACACTTCAAGCTGTCTCCAGATGCAGACATCACTGCCTCACTTTAGACTCTATTTATGCTCTAAAGGATTTCTCTACCAGCTCCTCAGGTCGCAGACTCCTTTCAGATGGAAGCAGACTCATCAGACCCTAACCTCAGAGATGATCCCGAGCTCGGTGACTCAGGAGAAGGGAAGCCCACACCTCAGCTCTCAGAGCTGACAATTCAGACGCTTTCTACAACAAACCTATCGAAGGGCATTTGCGGGCATCCAGTGTCTGTCTCCATCTTGTCTTTCCAGGTGCTTCTGCCTTGCTTCTCCCTGCACTTCTTTTCTGTCTCCTGGCTGATCTCTAGCTTGTCCTGGCTCTCCACCCACCTGGTTTGTTTTATCTCACCTCTTCCAGGGTAGGACAGACTTCAAAGTGAAAGAGCCAAGAAAAGGAAAAGATTTCAAATCCTACTGCCTCCCAGCAATTCTTACATTTTCATTTTCCCACCCATTTCCTTATCCCACTTCCTATCTCTTACTTCAACACAGCCTTCAAAGCCCTTGGGAAAGGAGATGCCAGAACACGTCCTTTCTTCCCTGAGCCAGTCCTTGCCCACAGCCTCCCTCCTCCAGCTGCACTGCTCTGTGCCCCCCTGCTAGGTCCTGCTGTCCTCTAGCAACAGGAACAGACACAAAAGGGCAGTGCTGCCAGGAAAAGAGAAAGCTAAATCTCAAGGAGAGAAGGCTAAAGCTCTTTTGGATGCTCCCCTACCCACTTCCGCACCCATCTCACAACCGGCAGCACGGAGTACAACAGCTCTTATGTTTCCCCAGTCTCACAGAAAGCACTAAGAGAAGAGACGGTGCTGTCACTGGTGACATACACATCAAAAACAAGATGGAGGAAGGTTGTCCAGACACTGCAGCACTGTCTGTAGAGCTCAAGCCATCAGCCGCAGCGGTGAACAGCACAAACACGTGCACTGACACCAACCAGGTTTCAGGATTTCACACCAGCAGCTCAGAAGATGGATGTTTCACACCCAGCGCCCATTCCAGGCTGCTTACAGACACAAAAATCAACTCTGTAACCGAGCCATGCTTTTCTGAGGGCCTTCTGGTGTAACTGCATTTTAAAAATAATTAACTGCCACAGAATATGCCAGGCTGTCCAGATTAATCTGGATTGCAGGCTGGGAATGAGACAGAAGAGGCCAAGTTGCCCTGCCTTTTCAGTCATCTCAGGAGTATCTCCTTGGCCATCTCATCACCTCGTGAGACATGACACCATTATTCAATCTGACAGACCACTACAGAAAAAAAATGTCATCTTTCAGCCGCACCACCAGTGACTGATTTAAAGAGCAAACACATCACTGCCTTAACCAGCTTAGGAAGCAAGAATGACTTCATCTTCCTGACTGCCAGCCCAAGGACTGCTTGCAGTACCCACCAGCTTCACAGGGTTTCTCAGGCATAGTGATACTGCTGCCATGGCACACCGAGGAGGAATGAAAGAACAGAGCACGGGGAACTCACCTGTCTGAGCCGTCCTTCATGTGGACTTTGGCATACAGGATGTCCATCATGGCAGGGTCATCGTTCATGTACTCCACTCCAGCCACCTCCACAGTCAGGGGCTTGCCTCCAGCAATTTGGCTAAAATGCAAGAAATCTTTATGTTAAAAAGCAAAACATAGAATCATAGATTGGTTTGGGTTGGAAGGGACCTTTCAGGGCCATCCAGTCCAACCCCCCTGCAGGGAGCAGGGGCAGCTGCAACCAGAGCAGGTCACCCACAGCTCTGTCCAACCTGACAAAGTGCCACAAAACATCACACGTGCATTTGAAATCCAACGCACAGTACTCCTCATGTGCACACTGAATATTTGGTTTTATTAAGGCAGTGATATAAAACACATTTTGCTATAGTTAAACACAAATTTGAGGTTAAGTGGGACTTAAGTGTCTTATAAGTATGGGGGAGTGAACTCCACTGAGGAGTTCTTCCCTTTCTCCTATTTTTCAGACTGTTTGCACTGAAAAAACCCGAACACTAAAAAGCCTCTCCAGTCTCTAAAACTCAAAAGGCTACAGCTGCTATTGTCTCATCAGCTCAAGAAATACTGCAAAAACATTTCAATTCAGACATTTAGTGTTTTAGACACACAAGTCAACTCATCGGTGTTCAGAGGCCACCTCAATGCCGAAATTTCCTTTCAGGTTTCAGAAAACACATCAGCAGTAAAATGGTACAAGTGCTCGTTACAGAGAAGCTCCTGCCTTCCCTGTGAAGACAGCGACCATGACACAGTCTCTGGCTCACTGGTTTTCACTGGGAAAAGCACTCAATGCGGAATACAGTTCTAAGTGCGTTGCAACATCCACCTGACAAACGCTGGAAGTAAATCGAGCTGCTTTAAAATCATCTCCAGCTACTCTTGTGGGAAGGTGAAGCTGAAAACGCACACGGGATAGGATATGCCCTCCCACACCTGCAAACACGTTGTGAGGTACATCTGCTTCCAAACACGCTGCCTCTGCCACCAGAGCATCACAGGGAGGCAGGGTGCCGCAGCGAAAGCAAGCTCTGAGGAAGTGCCATTGTCTCATTTAACGCCAAGGCCTCGTGGAAAGCGCAGGGAGTGTCTGGGCCAGCAAGAGTACTAAACATGAGTTAATGACGTAAGCGTGACCTTGCTCTAACCTCACTGACTTCTGTCAGCTTTGCCTTTGATATTCACAGCAAAGTTTCCCCAGGAAAGCATGATTTCCCCTTCCAGTATGTTTACTAGGAGGAAAGCAGCACAAGGGTACCATCGTGCGCGTCACACTGAGCGCGCTAAAGGCCGCACGTCCTAAACTGGGTCAAAAAGGGCACACCTACCTTCGCACAGCACCAGCCTAGTGTGGCAAAGTAAATGAATGGTAACGAAGGCTTAGATGGGTGAGGAGGAGTCTGGATTAGTTTTCAAAGTATATTTATTTGGGCATGGCAGAGGAAATAACCTAAAGGTTACATTCAAATGTAAGGAACAAAAGGAAACAGAGAGCAAAGATTTTCTCCGCTTCAGCTCAGCCCACTTAGGAGGAAGCTAGCGCTTTCCAAATGCTGCGGGCAGAGCCTTCCCCTGGAAACGCACTTGCATGGAACAGCTGAATAACTGGAGCTCTCAGTTTAAGGGCAGAGGTATGAATCTGGGCCGTGCATTAATTCCCACAGATATCAGCCGGCGCAGCACGGCCAATTCTTCCTGTGACGAGGTGATAAATAATTAAATAAATACATATTAAGGTCTCATGCTCTATGTGCAAAGGCTTTGCAGAAATAAATAAACCAGTCCCTCAGGCCATCTCCAATGTCTAAGCTGAACAGAGATAAGCTAATTATGGTGTCATTCAACCACATTTACAGTTAAAGCCCTAACATCTGCAGCTCAGTGTTAACAGGCAGCAAAAAAGCTCCAGTCCTGGAACAGCACTGAATGCTTCCGACGGATTGCTCACACGGCTTGCACTGGCTTTCCCTTCACACAGCTCCCCACATCAAGAAATGAATGTCAAGGACACTTCAGCATCTGTTCTGAGTCGGGAGGGAAGTGGCATGCCAGAGCCCCTGCTGCAGGCAATGCGTGAAGGTAACAGAGCTCGTCCCTCCCTCTGCAGCAGGCGGGGAGGACGACGATGGCAAAAATTGCTCACACGAAAATAACAGGGATGCACATGGGAAAAAGCAACGAGGAGAGCAGGTTTGCAGGGAGAGCTGAGCGTTTGAGCTGAGCTGCAAGACACTGTTCGGCTCTTGGTGACTGCTTGGTGGCTTCTACTGCTCCCTTTTGAAACATCTCAGCCTTTTTCTAAATTTCTAGAGTTGAGATAAGACTACTGAGCCGCTTTTCTCTTTGCTGTCCCTTGTCAAAGACAGCTTGCTGCGTTTTCCACACTCAAGTCCTTGGTGATGACATCCCTTTTTTATCACTTACTCCACAAAGTCCTCTTTGCATCGCTGTAGGAGGTCACACGCTTTCCGGATCTCTTGCTCATTCAGAAGCACCAGCGTCCCAAGAGTCAGGTGAAGCTTTGCAGGGTTCTGGAACAGGCTGCTGCTGACTCCGTGATCCTACAAATCAATCGATCAATCATATATAGGTGTCTCACCTCATACACACACCCCCTCACACCTCCATCAGAGGGATAAATACTACAGAGAGCAGGTACCAAGCCACTGGCATCAAAGCTTTTAGCTCTGCATCACTGGTCAGGATGGCAGCAAATCGAAGTAGGAACAAGAAACAAAATTTCACAGGCTTTGCAAGCTGGAGAGGCACAGCCCCCCACCGCTCGCATGCTCCCTGACCACCTTTTCTTCAGAGATGCTGAGCTGGAAGCTCATTAAGATAGGTTCTAGCTCAGGACCTGGGAGCCACAGAACTCACTTGTGTGGGATTTTGAGAGGAGACTTCCACAGCTGTCAAGGCAGCAGCTGCTCTCAGCAATGAACTCAACTCAAGGCAAAACAGATTTAAAACTTGAGGTAAGTCCATTTTTTGCTCAATAAAGCTGGAACCAGCTGTAGTGACAGGCTCTAAATGGCCTCTAAATCCTGTCTAAACACAGGTTGCACCTCACAACACTAGCACTGCTAATATCATCTCTGATAATTACATTTTTCTTGATCCCACATGCCCTATAGTTTGCCAAGATGAGTAAGTTTCAATTCCCTTTATAAGAAGAGCTACGTGTTGTTGCTGGGGAAGAACTGTTCCCAGGTGGAGCAGTGGCTACATTCAGCTTTAAAAAACATGCTCTTTTGTTCTAGGATATTTATAAAAATACCTCGAGGATGGTTAACACACCCATATTAAAACAATTATTTCCACTTAGTGGCCATTTCCCATCAGCGCTTTAAAAACCCTCCACTTTTAGCTCCAGAAGAAGCCAACACCACTGGCCAGGCCACTGAAGCCTTTTTCCGTCTGGAAAAAAAAAAAGTCCCCCGACTGAGAATGACAGCACTGAAGTTTCTAGCTGCTCTCTGGAGTTTGGAATAAAACTTTTCAGATGTCTAAACGCTGCAGTATCTCAGCCTGTCAAGAGTTTAATGCCCCACATCTGACTCAAGTGTTTTCCATCCATACCCTTCTTTACAGAGGCACTTATGGACTGAACTGGAGATGAGCCAAACGGCAACATGGACACTGGGGGCTTGCTCCAAGCAGCCACAAGCTGGCAAAGCATCGTGGTCCCCAGAAGAGAGAGGGCAGGTAAGGGCCTTCCACTGCTGCTAATGATTTTATTGCTGACTGAAAGCTCAAATTACACTATGCTGGCAGTGGCAAAGCATGGTGCAAAGCTCAGCACCATGCAGCAGCCTGAGACAAGCACAGACTGACTACATCAGGCATGTTGGAAGTTGAGGAAAGAGGGATGGCTCCATCTCACTTCTCCCCACCTTTCCCTCTCTGTGGTAAAAGCCTTGTGGTTTAGAATCATAGAATCAAAGAATTGTTTTGGTTAGAAGAGACTTTCAAGATCATTGAGTCCAACCATTAACCCAGCACTGCCAGGTCACCACTAAACCATGTCCCTCAGCACCACAACTCCACAGCTTTGAAACCCCCCCAGAGATGGGGACTCCACCACTGCTCTGGGCAGCCTGGGCCAGGCCTTGACAGCCCTTTCAGGGAAGACATTTTTCCTCCTGTCCAACCTAAACCTCCCCTGGCACAACCTGAGGATGTTTCCTCTTGTCCTGGTGCTTGTTCCTTGGGAGAAGAGACCGACCCCACCTGGCTCCAACCTCCTTCCAGGGAGTTGCTGAGAGCATGGAGGTCTCCTCTAAGCCTCCTTTTCTCCAAGCTCAACAGCTCCAGGTCCCTTCACAAGACCTGTGCTCTACACCTTTCCCTGGCTTCGCTGACCTTTTCTGGACATGCTCCAGCCCCTCAATGTCCTTCCTGGAGTGAGGGGCCCAAAACTGAACCCAGGATTTGAGGTGCAGCCTCCCGAGTGCCAAGTCCATTGGACGATCCCTGGCCTAGTCCTGCTGGCCACACTGGTGCTGATCCAAGCCAGGATGCTGTCAGCTTCCTTTAATCCACCCTGCTGTGAACATGCATGACAGAACATGATTTCTCTCCGTCAGCCTTTTTTCTCCAATGGTATTCATAGACAGAAAATATTTGGCCCATAACAAAACAATACCTCGAGTAGCAGAAACTGGGAGAAAATTTGATTTGTCCTTGCCATGGACAACCAGCCAACGTCACTCCCACAGATGATGTACAGTAAGGAGAAAGTAGTTGACAGTTCAGAAAGCAAAAGGCCTACCCTCCTTTTCCGCCCCAGCACAATTTGTACTGTAAACACCATCCTGTCCCAAAAGGAGCACTTTCCCCTGAGCTTTCCAACACCGGAATGTGTGCTAACAGCTGACAAAGCGATGGCACGTCCCCTCCACAAACCAATGGGGAGATTAGCTGGGAACAGCAGTGCACAGGGAGTGGGCCAGGACCTAGATAATCTTCCTGGTTTTACTCCCTAGTATTTTGGATGGCTCCTAAAAACCCTGCTTACACCCCTCCTCTTTCACAGGCCAGCAGATCCCACTTTCTCCCACGCATAAGATAGATGCTGTGTCAGATACCTCTCCTTAGAGCAGGCAAAGATGCCTAAAAGCTTGAACCCAGTTATTCTAATCCCAGATTATATTGTGCTACCAGCAACTGCTGCATCACCTCACAGGAAGCCACCCTGTCCAGGGGGATCAGTACCCTCAAGCCTGACCAGCAGGACCAGACAACAGTAATGCAAAGACAAGGAATACGTGTTCATAAGGAAAAATCACTTCCTCCTCCAGAAGAACGAGCCCAAGGGTCATGGTACCGTCAACACTGTGATTTTGGGGCTTTATGGACATCTTCCAAATACCTAAGGAATGTTCTTAAGGTAAGAGCAACCATGAAAGCAGTAGTAAAAAGTGAGATTCAGCATCAAAGATGAGCAGAAGGATCCATTGGGATCTAAGCCGTGCTCTCCGAGTGCCTCTCAGTGACAAGTTCCTCTTTCACCAGTTTCCTCCACCGTGCAGCAGAAAACGGGCATTCCTCACAGCACAAGTGGCGGTGGCTTGTGGCAAGCAGTGGCTTCCAGTCCTATCGAAAGCAGAGCTCCAGTTGAAGAGAGGTGAGGTGTCACATCAGGGAATCCCCATATTCTACAGGGGAGTCTGAAAGCAGCGTATTTGCAGGAACTTGCTGGCAGATACAGACACGTGAACCAGAGCCTATCGTCTGTCTAAAAATTTACCCTTCAAACTTGAGTTTTCTAAGGGTGTGCTGAGAGGCAGGAAGAATATCCCCTTTACGCACCAACTGTATGTGATGAATGCCCATTTCAGCCAGTGCCTCTTCCTGACACTGCCCCATCACGGTCAAAACCCCAACAATTCATTTTCACTCAGCCTTAAAAATTCTCTTTTTTTCCTCCCTCCTGCTGCTTGGACTTCTCCCTTTGCTGTCCTCATTTAGAAAGAACACATAAAGGGTTTTATCTGGAGTCTTCACCTCGCTTTGCAAGCCCAAGCACATTGTTCCCCCAAATCTAAGGCCCTGTAGTAGGGAAACCATAGACCACAACACACTTCAGGCCTTCTGCATGACAAGGCAAAGGAATCAAACTCCTTCAGCCCTTCATTTGCAGACAGCTTTTTTTTGTTGCTTTTTTTGTTTTCTTAACAGCAGGATACTGCACGGCAGCTATGTGCCCTCTCCCACCCTGATACACAAAGGCATGAGCCAGAAAAGCAGCATTTCCTCAGAGCCAACTGAAGAACTGCAGGCTGAAGAAACCCCTCCCATTTTCTGTCCCTTCCACTCCAAGATATAATATACCTCATTAGCAATGTTTGATATTTACAGGTTGCCACATATTACAGCAATCATATTTCTTTCCCATGCTACATCTGCAGCCTGTTAAGACTACAAATGCTGCCTTTGCACAGCTCAGAAAGACCTAACTGTGATTTTTCATAAGAATATTACTGCAAAATCTCTTCCTTTTTCCACCTGCATACTCCAACATTTCAGTTCTTCTCGCTCTGACACTTACACAACTGTGTGAGGAGACTTCCAAGGTCATTCAGTCATCCAGCCCTCCCACTGCACCACATCAGTCATGAGCCTGTCCAGGTGAGCCACCTCCCTGCATTTATATTAAATTAGCCTCAAAAGAGCCTCCTCTCAGCCCTGCTTCCTTGCCTAGCAGGCCTGATCATACAACAGCACGAACACCACCTGAAGTGTTCCATATTTCAACACATGGTTCATCTTATAAAAGCTCTTAAAGACACAGACACACACAAACAGAAAGTTAGAAAGCATATAGCCACCAACGTAACTCTGTGCTATAAAATATAAATGAAAGGTTGTCATGGTAACTGCTTCAGAGAGAAACAGAGTCCCTCGCAAATGCTCAACGGCCAGAAGAAATCCTCACTCACGCATACCTGGTCCTTTCCCTTCCTTAGTGTTATTACTGATCTTCATTCAAAGACTGATTTACCTAATTTTGCAATGTCTCACCCCAGCAAACTGCACCAGGAAGAGAAGCACACCACTTCTGTCACTGAAACCTAGTCAGATTTCTGCCGGTATCCTGAGAAATCCTGGTGCTTTTGGACAAATCTGTAAGCTCTCTTATTGGTCTGTGAGGCCCAGTTTTGAATTACTGTTTTTCATTACTGACAGGCTTTCTAGCAGACCCTGCTGTGAGATAAAGTGGTATCAGAGTGGCATTACCGCCTGGTGGAGTGATTGAGAGACATACAGGGCTGCGATATACTCCTCCAACCAAGAGGCAGCAATATGTCTAGAAGCCCTTTTGCTAATACCAAGAGGAAGGGCAGAAAAATATAGCACCGTATATTCCTAGGCAATACCTATGCAAAGCCCCAAACAGCTGCTACTGACAGAATTCTACATTTCAAACTAAAAATAGAAACTCTAGAGCTGATCTAAGCAGCCCCGGGGATCTTTTCAGGGCCACCTGAGAGGCACAGGGCACCAAGCAGTGCTAACACGACCCCATAGCTTCCAGGCCAGGGCCGCTTGCATCCAGCAGTGTGGAAAGCAGGACCTGCAGCCCCAGTCCTTCTGCCTCCACTCATATAGATGTGCCCTGTTCTAGGGCAGTTTTGGCTGCCCCCCATTCTGTGAGACTCTCAAAAGCACCTCGATGACTTGGCAGCAGCAAAAGGCATGGTACATCTTGAGTGCTGCACTCTCTTGGAGATACTACTGGTGTGAGAAGGATTCACGCCTGGGTGCTGGTTCTGAGCACAGTTCAAGCCTGAGGTTACTGAAAGTCAGAAGTAGCTGTTAGGCTGAAATGTGTTCCCATACTGCAGGGTCCCTGGCCACGAAACAGAACCTTAAAGGACACAGTGCCGTCCAGACATGGAACAAAAACTGTGGGAGAGACAGAAGTTCAGGCAAAAGGAGGCAAAATTAACCTGACTAGCCTGGTCAGCAGTGGTCTCAGCACTCCTGAGACCATGCTTGGACTTCTGGAGCTTTCTAGGACCAGAAACAAATGAAAATTTGCAGATGTTCTCTGGCAGCTCCTTCTGAATGTGACTGCCAGCACCGGGGAAAGAACCACGATAAATTTATCAACGTGTTTCTAGGCCTACACAGGGATGTAAACTGATACTTAAGAGTGAGTAAGGGACAAATGATGGGACAGAGACAGATTAAGGGGGATCTGGAGACCAAGTGAGATCACCAGCCGAGGCTGGGTCGATGGAGGGTCACAGATATGCCACTGAGCCAGCAGGCAGGAGTGCTCTGCAAGGAGAAGAGCTAGTCCTGCACGAGGCAAGTGTGTTGCAGGATTAGAGACACAGGATGACAGCACAAACGGCAGCATTAACTGCAAAGGTGAGTAAAAGAGGCTACATCTTGGAGGTATGACACTGAAAGGATTCAGCTGGCATCAAGGCAGCTTGGAAGCCAGAACCCAACAAGATGCAGGGGTTGACAGTGAGGTTCCTACACTGTACAACTTGCAGGGCTGGGTTTGCTGTCCATGGGGAGGGACATGAGAGATCCACAGGAGCTGCTGGCAGACAGATAGAGGGAGGAGGAGGTAAGCAGAATCCAGGATGCCAAGCCTTCAAGCAGAGCAGGGGGAGACCTCAAGGGAAATCAAGTGAAGGGATTGTAACAGCCATAAGCCCAGGAAGAATGTGATAAAGTGCAAGAGAAACACCGGACTGAAAGCAGTGGTCTCAGTCCAGGTTCAACAGCATGAACAGCCACTACCAGAGCTCTGTGCTGAAGCTACCAGCCCCTCTCTCCAAAGGGTGCTTCTCTCCTTGTAACTTTGCTGTGGCCCCACACAAGGACTGGAACTAGACACCAACAGGGGGAGCCAGGCCACCACTGACACGAGCCTGAGGTCAGGCACTCTCTTGTCCAACCAACACTTCTTTAGGCTACTGTTTCCATCCCCTGCCCTCAAGGGCTTTGCTTTAAAAGGTAGGCTTTAATAAAGGTAGCTGCCACTGGCTAAACCAGAAGACGATTGAGATGGTGATACCCTCCTGGATATCACCTCCAGTGCTCACGGCACTGGCTGGTTGTTAATCCCTGCATCTGTTGGCCAATTTCAGTTATATTTAACATCAGGTGGAAACCAGAGTGATAGAAAGCTCCTGAGATGTCATGGAAATAGGCAGCTGGGCAGAGAAGAGGGATTTAAATCAGAACTCTCAGGAACTCTCCTCTCTGGCCTAGAGATGTCCTGCTGGCAGACACGGAGGACGTGGTAATTTAGTGATGCCATTCCCTCTCCTCGGCCTGTCTCTGTGCATCGACAAACCACTTCTGTCAAACCAGAAGCAGGCTGAAAAAAACTGGGGAATATGCAGCTTTCACTTTATTCTGCTCCTCATTTCCCTATGCCTAACTACTTCCTGCTGCTCTCAGTGCAAGATCTGAAGGCAAGTAGGAGGGACTGTCAGCAGAGTCTCATGGGGAGGAATGGAAGCGATTAGGTTTGAGGATGGTATGTGCTACCAAGTTATTTCTTGCTCAGCTCCGGTAATGACACCCATTTTCCTTTGCTGTCAGTCACCAAGAGAAAAGTGAAATAGAAGCAGCAGCAAACTTGTGAATTCCTACCTGGTTTCAGCAGTATGTAGAAATCATATAAAATGTAGAAAGGTCCACTACATTATTTAGTGGCTTTCCTAATAAAAATAATAAAAAAAAAGCCATGGAAAAAAAAAAAAACCACAACCAACCAACCCTCTTTTGAATCTTAGATATCCTCCTACCTAGGAAAATCTTGACAGAGAAAAGATAACATTTTACTAACAATTTTTAAGCCATTCCACTTTCCAGAAGATTTCACAACAGCACTCAACAAATTCACAGCGGATCTGCCAGCTTAAGTAAAAGGCCTGTTAAAAATGCACTCCTAGGACACAGAGTAAAATAAAGGCCTGCAAGGCGAACGCCAAAAAGCTGCCTCAATAAATGAAATGGGACTTTGCTGAAGGACTTCCACTTGATTTTAATGCTCACGTGGATCCTTACCTGGGAGCACTTCTCCAACACTTCCTCCTTGAACTGGAGGAACTTCTCCTGGATGGCGGGCTGGTTGAGAGCGAAGGACAGGAAGTGAGTGAAGGGCTGCTTCCTACGGAAGCTGTCCAGGAGAACATCAATCCGTGTCCGGGCAGAGATGACACCGCTGCGATGCTGCCCAGTGATCACTACAAGGAAGCAAAGCGATACCTGTCTGGTTTCTGTGAAGCTACAGGGAGACTACTGACACCCATGCCCATGCAAGAATAAAGAGAGTAATTAATTGGATTTGCACGATACTCAGCTGTACACTTTAAAACACCAGTGTTGGAGGATATTGTGAAGGTAAGAACATTTCACCCAGGAGATACCAGGAGGGAATGAGAAAAACCTGTGCAACAGCAGCTCTCTACTGTTAGCCCCAGGATCACTGAAGAAGAGTTAGGAATTAAAACCCCCAACCACACACAGAGAAATCCCACCAGACTCCCTGCTCGACTTAAAATGCCTGACACTGATGTAAGGACAGGATGATGCCTTCAAAAGTATCCTTCTGCTCTCAAGAAAGGCAGCTCTGAGTGCCTGAAAAACAACAACTAAGAGTATATCATTTCAGTGGCTCTTCGGATTTCTTGAGCATTATTGCAGGTTTTCATAAAGGCGGCCAAAGTGATAAAGGAAAAGAAGATCTATCAAAGATCAAGATGGCCTGTATCAGTTGAGCACACACCTCAAGGCACCAAACTGAGAACACTTGAGCTTGAAAGGAAAGACCTGCAAGGAGCAAAATTTTCTTGGCTTCCTATTATTAAACGCTTTCAACATCTCTCAACCTTCCTAATAGTCCTTCACACTTCTCAGGAAGAAGTCAAGACCCACTTCTTGAGAAGTACTGCCACGTTCCTCTGCAACTCCACAGCTGGATCCCCCCATCACTTACTCCTCACAGCTGTCACGTAATCGTGCCAATTATCACTGGAGCATGCATAAGGGGCCCTCCGGACGGCCTCTCAGGCAGAAACCTGCCTGGGCCAGCCCTTATGAGCAATGCCTCCTTCTTTCTCACTCGTTGGAAGTGATGAGAAGTAACATACAGTACAAGGAAGCCTGCTCACAGTAGCAGGATCAAGTGCCAACAGCAGAAGGGCAGCAACATCATCAAAACACTTCTCATATTAAAGTTGATGCTGAAGTTTATTTTGCGCATAAATATATGACATGCTAACTTTTTCTGGATGTATATTACAGCTTTTTATTACGGGAATTTGTATTATTATCAAAACAAAACAAATCCAACACATTCAGGCCCAAAGTTCACAAGCCAGTCACAAGGCTCAGAAGTGACTCCAGTGAGACTGTTCAAAGGCTTAAAATAGATTTGCTTTTTCCCCCAGAAAGCCTTATGCTGTTTTATAAGGATTTATAGACAGAAAAAATAAACTCAGGAGAAAAGTAAAGCGATTTTCCTAGGGCCATAAAGTGAGTCAGGGGCATGTCAAAAACAGGAATTAAAGGAAAAACACCTAATATACCCCCTCCCTGCTCAAATAGTGTCTGTGCAAGAGCCAATGAAAGAGCACTCATTTTTTTCATGTCAAACTCACCAATTTCTCCTTCCACTCCAGGCTTGGGAATGCTGATGGAGGTTCGAGTCTCTGTTTCTAGTCTCTTCTTGGTTTCCCCTTTCTTCCCAATGATGTACCTGGAGGAATAAAAGTGAAAGAGAGTCACTCACAAAGTGTCAGTCACTGGGTCTTTCTCCATCAAGCATGTCCAGGCAGCAGATGAACCTGGCTCTGAGGTGGCTCCAGGCAGCTGGGTCCCCCAGACGTGGTAGCTCGGTACTAGAGGGATCCACACACTCAGCACCACAGGCAGTATCCAGTCCAGGCACAGAGGCTACTGCTGGGACTCCACACAAGACCAGCCGAGCACCATGAGATGATGCTCACAACAGGCTTAAGCTAAAATAAGTCAGTCAGTCCATGGCAGCTCTGTCCAGCACATTTTTCCACAGCTTATTCATTAACTGGGTTATCCCTTTCTCCCATTATCCAGCTGACAGAGAATCAAGAGCTCATTTTCTGCTCTTTGCTTTGCTCAAGGTAGTAATTTACCCACGTCCAAATACACAACAGAACACTTTTCCTTCTCTATACTTCAGTAAAGCTATTCAACCAATAAAACTGTCAAAAATAACATGACAAAGCTTTGAACGCTACAGGCTTCCCAGTAAACATCATATTGGAGTCAATAGTCAATTCCAGTCGTGCTTTCTCTCAAAGCTTTCACAAACTCCCCCTGCCAGGCTGCTCGCCCCAGTTCTTCCTCTCCTTCTCTCACCCTCCCTGATGCTTTTATGTTCAAGGGAAGAGATGCTCAAAAACTCTCCTGCCAGCAAGAAAGCACCACCTGCTGTCCCTGTCACGGGGAGGGCCGGGAGTCAAGCATGGCACAACTGCACTAGAAAGGCACAGCAAATTCTCCTTCCCTAACGCTAAAACTCACACCTACAGAACTGAATACATTCTTCCGAGACCCGGCGCTCGCCCCAACCTCAAAACCAAATATCCTACACTCGACCCTTCCCTCAGCCAGCAGCAACTCAAGCAAACCAGAAACATGCAGGCTCACTTGTAGAACGGGCTGGGAGCCTCCACTCTGCACTGGAAGCCCTTCTCAGTCTCTTCCACCACAAAGGCATCACAGGGTTCGTCTGCGCAGTCACCAGGGCCTACCAGAAAAAAAACAAACCAAAACAAACAGCACAACAGAGCTCATAGAACCTCTGTGAAGTTTGGCAGCACTTCATGCAGGATGATGGTCTGACAGCTGCCTTCTTCCAAGGTTAAACAAAGGAAGGAATGGGACTCCTCTCTGTTGCGGCCAACTGCTTTTTATTTCACCTTGCTAACCAGCTCCAGAAAACATAATGACTGCTTTTAAACCCACCAAGCTGGGAGGCGTAGGAAAGAAGTAGTTACAGCTCAGGTTTTCTCTCAGCTGGAAGCTGTGCAACTACCCGGTGGGAATAGTCCCTTTTCCTGGCAGGGTGGAAGCCGTCAGCCCGTTCAGAGACCCGAGCAGGAATTTAAAGTTGCAGAAGAATGCACATAAAAGGTAAGGATAGTTGTGGTTCATGTAGAGAGCTTTGGAAAAACAGAGAAACTCTCTCACCCTTGGCACAGAGGAAGAGATGCACCTTTAATCTGTGGGCCAGTTGGGACCAAAGGCCATGAACTTCCAGAAAGAGGCCATGGTTCCTATCTCCTCTCCAACACACACAGGGATGGATTTGGGTGGCAAGCAGCTTATTAAAGCTTAGTGCAACCCATCAAAAGACAGGATGGATGGAGAAAGGGGACACAATGGCCACAACCCTTTACATTTGAGAAATAATAGCAGCACAGCCACCCAAACCCACGTTAGATAATGGGGATTACATCCACTTTGGTCAGCAGGATCATTGGGGACCACCACAAAGCATTTGTCTCCCTCTTGAACACCTCACTCCACTGCACGGGGAGATCCTCAAACACATCAAGACATCAGAGAGGACGCTAAGAGCTCCCTAGGCCCCCAGTGTCGATGCTTCCACCTCTGACAGCACCACAGTCACCCCTCTTTACCTGCACAGAAATCATCCTCCCCCTCCTCCTCATGCTGGAAGGTCTGCTCTTGAATGAGATTCTTCCGGTACACTCGTCCCCCAATCCTGATCAGGGTGGGTCGCAGGACATCCATCCTGCTCCTCCTCCTAAGGCAAAAACAAAGACAGCTTTGCTAACTGGTGCCAAGGAAAGTTAAATCTTATTGTTTCCTGGTGGCTAATTTGTGAGAGGCGTCAGGAGAGCTCCGAGGGGTTCAACAGTAAGGAGTTTCTCAAAGGACTAAGGAGCTTTTCCAAAGCAAACCGAGTTGCCTGGATCTGCCTGGGAGGCGGCTAGGGAAGGGAAACAAAGTGCTCCGAGGGGTCAGCACTGGCTGGTGTAAGCTGTTACACCTCCCTGGATTTAAGCAGAAATTTCTGTGACTTAGAAAACAAAGCCTCCATCAAAAAAATCATCAGAAGGTTTATCTGTCTGCCACAACAGAACCTAACAGGAAAAATTAAAGAGCTGGCCTTTGAAGATGCATTTATCCTGAACTGGCTTTATCATCGGAGTGACATGAAGTTCAGAAGGTTAATGCTCTTGACCTCAGTTGAGACCCCACCTTGTGAAATGACTTCCAACCACCCAAACAACACCAAGTGCAAGGTCCTGACCCTGGGTTGGGGCAACCCCTGGTATCAACCCGGGCTGGGGATGAAAGGATGGAGAGTAGCCCTGAAGAGAAGGACTTGGGTGTGAGAAGCTGGAAACGAGCCAGCACTGCGTGCTCACAGCCCAGCAGCTGATGGCACCCTGGGCTGCACCCCCAGCAGCGTGGGCAGCAGGGCCAGGGAGGGGATTCTGCTCCTCTGCTCCCAGGGCTCTGCTCTGGGCAGACCCCCCTGCAGTGCTGGGGACAGCTCTGGAGTCCTCAGCACAGCAGAGACAGGGACCTGGTGGAGCGGGGCCAGAGGAGCCCCAGCAATGCTGGGAG
>JAAGNO010016079.1:0-23137 GCA_033439905.1 Ceryle rudis
TTGAGGATGTCCCTGCTCTCAGCAGGGGGGTTGGACTAGATGACCTCTAGAGGTCCCTTCCAACCCAGACATTTCTAAGATTCTAAGTTTTTATTTTTCTACATTTTGCTTCTTTGCACCCAAGAAAATATTTTAGTCCTGTTTTTCCAAGAAATTAAATTGCAGGGAGAGGTGAGGTACCCAGCACTATGTAGAATTGCACTCACTGCAGAAGACAATGCATCACACCAATAATTCTGTATGCATGCAGTATTACTTATGGGAAAACTGCTGCTTAAATTTATGAGCTAATTAATGATTCAAACACACCCAGTGAAAAAGAGTCTAGAACATCAGTATTCCATAGGTAATAAAATACAGCTTCAGTAGTAAAGAATTTTTTAAAAGCTTATGTTAAGCATCTGTCATTTTACTGAGGTAGAATGAAAAATTCTTTTTACCTGTTAGCTTCAGATTATCTTCTTTAAACTACAGCACTTGATTCTGTGTTATGAAGTGAAGGGAAAATATGGTTTGCTAATGACAGTTTAACACTGTATTAGAAGCTAAAGAAAGCAGGCTTCAAATTAAGTCAGTTAGAAAAAAAACCTGCTGGTACTCAACAGTATGCCTCAGTATTCAATTTTGAGGGCTTGGGGTGTTTATTTTGGTTGGGTGGGTTTTGGGGGTATTTTTTTTTTTGTAGATTAGAAGTTACGGTATTCTACTTTGAAACAAAAAAAAACTCCTTTACTGTTTTGTGAAGAGTCCATAATAGATCATGAAACTGGTTACAAGGGACGTATAATGAAGCTGACTGTAAAATAAGTGCTGTAAAATACAGAAAGACCACCAAAAAATGAAATATCCTTTATTAAAGTTTTGTTGCATATAGATGTTAATTTATTAAAAAATATAATTGATTAAAATGGAAGCTAAAATGTTAGGCCAAGTAAAAAGGATAAATTTAAAGCCCCTTTCAAGGGTATAATTGGTTCTCACTAGCCTTATGTTTGTATGAACCTAGACTAACTGACCTAAAGTCAATGAATATATACTTGTGAAAAAGTAGTGTAAAATCGGACTATAACCTCAGTGTAATTACCGGAGTATTACTGAGAGAACAGATCTAATTGAAATGACAGAATAGTTATTAGTCTTTGAGACTGCCCTACATAAAGTTCATGAGTGCTACAAAGATGAATGTGTAAAATTATTTTAATAAATAAATTATATTTATATCAATATGACATTTGCTATTTTAAATTCTTTTCAAGGTAATTTGTCTCTTAAAGTTTAATCACACTTGTTGCAGAGATCTTTAGATTATTTATACATCCAATTTCTGACATTTCCATACTTTCCAAGCAAAAAATTAACTTTACAATTGTGCTTTATTTGCAGCATCTGGAGAGGACCAAATATAAACTGCACAGACAGTTCAGGTTATACTGCTTTACATCATGCAGCTCTAAATGGACATAAGTAAGTGCCCGATTTCATTTTTATGTACAATAGGATTCATCTGTGTAATTTAAAAATATGTAGCATACCGGTGAGATTTTTCACAGAAAGCTGACAAACTCTGACTTACTAGAATAATTTTTATTTCCCATGAGAAATATTAATATAAGAATTTTTGACACTGTCATTGATAATGGCAAATGCAGTTTAGAAGCTATTGATTCTATATTGGTTATTCCAATTCTTCCTCAATTTGGAATAAACTTATTATTGTTACCTCTAGTGGTGTCTCTAGTCCTTTTTAGCTGGTCAGAATCCACAACAGAAAATTTTGTAGTATTCTTGGGTGTGTATGTGTGCATGTATAGTGCATTCAATGTTTAAAGAAGTGATATTGTGATATGTTGCACATGTGCATTGCTGTGTTACCTCCATTGTATTATGCTGCCAATAGCATGTTGTTATTAAGACAGAACAAGTTAAAAAGATTTTGCTACGCTGTTTGAATGACAGTGGTGACACTGACTGGCTTTTCAGTAGATAACACTTTAACATAAGGCTTTGGGTTATTCCTCTATTGGAGAAAATGAACTGGTCAAAACCAACTGAAATTAAGAGTGACTTGCACTAACTTTAATGTGATTTTGGATTGTTCATAAGATAATATGTGAATCCATAAAAAAATCCGTGTATAGTTTAATCATGCCCCATGGCATTAGGTCTAAGTCCTTAATATGGTCTATTAATCTCAACTTTTTTTTTTTTTTAGAAAAGGCTCTTTTTTATGATTTATAGGTTGTTTCTTGTGCTGTTGCACATTTTTAATTGACAAAAGCCCAAGCCCTAGCTTGGAAAGATTTCTGGTTTTAAATAGTTGAAAACTGGTTTTAGTATGTTTAATACTGACTATAAACCAATAGTTAGCCAGCAAAGTAAAAATATTGATGTAAAAACACTGAATCTATCAAAGATTACAAGTGAATCCTAGCAAAATAAAATATAAAAAAACAAATAATGTTTTCAGACACAGTGCAGGCCAAACTTCTGCTGAAGTCAGAGGGAACTTCAAGATGTGGACTGATGTACAGCAGCAGATAAAAATGCAGCTTCTGTAAAGGTCATAATGGCCACTATCTGCTGTGACCACTTACCCTCACAGCAGGGTAAGTAGCAGTTACTGACCACATGTATTGCTTGTTATATTAAAGTAAACTGAAATACATCATGAGGTATTTCATGATAGATCATGATGTTTCAGGACTTCCTATCCAAGCCTGATATCCAAGCTATCATACTGACCCTGCTGCAATGGTAACACTGTCAGCAAGAGAATTGGACAGACACCTGGTGGTTTTAATTTCGTTAGTCTCAAATAACAAATAAATACCTTTACAGTCTGTTTCAGATTTGAAACTTGATACTCGAAATCAGTATTGTACACCATCTTTTGACACAAGAGCCTTCCTGCTTAGAATTTCTTGCCTTTGAAAACTTTTGGGGTTTTAATTTTTCACATTTTACATTATGATGGACTTGAGAGATTTCAAAGTTTTTTTTAGGAAAAGTGAGAACATGAGACTTAATGACCCAAGCAATAATTTGTGGCTGGGTTACTTGTTGGACACCAGGGTTTAAGTCCCAGCTTGATCATTGTATATGAAAAATTCCATCCCTCCTTGGTTATTCTGGGATAGTTCTTTTTCCTTTCAAAATGATTCAGGTTTATATAAGTAATTAATTCATATCTGGGGCAGGCACTTTAATCTCAGGCTCCTGAAGTAATTTTACTTAGCCCAGTAATGTTAGTGGGCTAAGGACTCAGTCTTCTCACTGAAATTTATTTCTACAAAACGAAGAAGTTTTGATAGAGTGCTAAAAACAACTCACCCTAGAGAAGTGTGATGGGTCATTGTATTCTTGAAGGATGAAGGGGACTTAGGTTTTATTTTGTAGCTTGAACTTTGCAACAGAATTGTTGCTGTATATCATTATCTATACATTTTGGTTGTGGAGTTGTTTGTTTTGGTTTGGTTTTTTTTCCTGTTTTTCCCCTACCGAATTAAATCTCTGTTTTCTTTGATTTGTGTCCCTTTCAAACTACTCTGTATCTCTAGCTTTCATTGGTCTCTCAAACCAAATTTGTACTAAAAAGTTTCTCTTAGGAGTCACTATTCTAGAACTTTATATGTAGCAAAAGTCTTTCTGTAGCGGAGCTGCTCTTTCTTGGATGTTTTCACATTATTTGACCTTGTCAGGACTAAGGAAAATCCATCTTAAAGTCTTCTTTAAAGCTTAGATGTGATGACTCCAGTATCTCTACGAATTCTATTGAAAACAATGGGGAGTTTCTTTTGACTTGGATATATTCACTCTTACTTGCCATATTTTTCTATGAATAGGCAATTAAATAAGGCTCCATCAAGGCTGGGGGAACAATTGCCTTGGGATTTACCTTCTGTCTTAGTTTGTAATCAAAAGCTTCATTTTTAGTCATAACATAGGCTTCATTGAGCTCCCGCCCTCCTGATTTTTTGAGCCAAATTAGTAAGAGCTAGTGTTTCCGTATTAAGTAAAACTGTGTGTAGAACTGCCCACACTGGCACATAGATATTATTAACTTAATAACTAATGAAGCCTGACTGTGTCAAACTATGAGAAGACAAATGAAGAGATAAGACAGAACTTATTTACTTTCTGACATACTTGATAACAGGATTATACCACACAGTTGATTTTTACATTTAGCTTTTAAAGTTAAGTACAGGAGACTGCTTAAAAATCAGGGATGCAATATACCAGTTTATAATAATCTTTCATTTAAAGTATGATAAGGCACACTGAAAATATTGAATGGAATATATGTAGAATTTAAATTATAAAAGTCACTTTTCCCTCACTGCTCCTAGAAAGCTTGATATGGGAAATGAATACAGAAGCAGTTATTCCATAGGAGATAGTATATTATCTAACTAGGTCATCATTAAATTGTTTCCTCCATCTCTGAGATAATGCTGTATAGAAGAAGAAAAACTGTTACTTAAGCCTTAGTGCAAGAACTGCGTCCATAAAGCTGCCTTCTTGTCTTCCTGCCTCCAGAACTCAGCAATGGTGAGGAAAATCTGCCTTTAGTGCCTGGAAGGTTTATCTTGAGGGACATGAATGTGGCCTGGATGGGCAAATTCTAAAATGATTCTGTGGTCAGGCAATCCTGTTGATAGAAACGTATTCAGAAAACTGATGATAACATTGTTGATGGGTATTCATAAGAAGAAGTTAAAAACATTTTGGCTACGTTTTACTATCTATTTTATTCTTAGAAATTATTTGTCCTCATTTTTGTAGCTGTTTCACTTGAAATAGAGGAGTTTTATTTTGTTATTCAGGATAAAAATTTTGTTAATTTCTATGTTCATGTAAAAAGTTAATAAAATAAGCTTCCTGACAATTTTTAGATTTAATTCCTGTTTTCCAGGGATATAGTTCTCAAATTACTTCAATATGAAGCATCAACTAATGTGGCAGATAATAAAGGTTATTTTCCTATTCACTTGGCTGCTTGGCGAGGAGACGTAGACATTGTGAAGATTCTCATCCATCATGGGCCATCACACTCCAGAGTGAATGAACAGGTGAAGTGATAAAAAAATATTTCTGTACCTCATCAGAAATTGCTGCACATATTCTTTAGGTCTGGAAAATGTATAGCCATGTGAATTTTTTTCCATTGTTGCAGTAATTTCTTCTCCAAGACTGATAAAATCTTCCAGTATAAACATACCACATATGTTTCTTCTGGATGGGTGCTGACCTAAAGGATATTAGATTTAAGTATGAAAAAGCCTTCTTCTTGTTTTTGAAAAATTGTATCAAGACATACTCTAACTATGCATCTTATATATGTAGTGATGTAAATTTGCATAAACTCTGTGCCTTTTTTACGTTATTAGATAATAATTTCCAAAAAAAATTGGAGATAAAATTAATATTCTAGGTATATTTTGAGTGTGCTGTAAATGAATGGATATGCCGAGATGAATGACAAACCAGATGGACTGCATGTATGCGTGTGCAGCAGAAAGGACACATAAATACTAGGAAGAAATTATGAGAGTATTACAGTGGGTAAGGGCAGGATAAGTATGTTGCATTCTGTTGTCAAACAGATGGCACACCTTCTGTTTTCATTTTGTATATTCTTATATCCTTCATTTGTAGGATTAGTATTTAGAAATAGAAAGAAAGAGACAATTAAAATCTGACACCATCTATAGTCAGCTGAACTGTTTGAGGACTGGAAGTAGGCTGTGAAATATGAGTAGTAACTATAAGCTACTGAATTTGCTTGGGGAATCAGGAAGTTACTGGGTGTAAAGATGTGAGTAAGCTACAGATTCAGTTGTGAATTTTAATGTCTACAGTGCCTGTACATGCACCATTTTATTCTACAGAGTCAGTGTAATCACAGGAGTCAACAGAATTACTCAGGTGAACAAAAGTAAGGCAGGATTCATTTGCCCAAATACAGAAATCCAGTACCTTCTAAGGCACGGCTGTAAATGAGACATCTGTGTGGGGCTGAAGGTATGACAGAGGATGCTCAGAATTTCCATGTCCTTATGGAATGGCTGATGGACTCCAGGTAGGGTACCCTAGGGTACCTGATGGACCCTGGGTAGGGTACTCAAATGGCAAAGTATACTCTAACAAATGAATTGCACTCTCAGTGTATATATTGCTGTGGCTAGAAAGCAAACTGTGAGAAAATAAGAAATGTTAGAACTAAACTGCAAAAAAACAGAACGAGATGCCATTCCTTGAATAATGTCTGTGATATTTGAGGTTACACACTTAGCCATTGGAATTCATACAATAACTACGATATGAATATCATGTATTAGTGCAGGAAGTGTAAGAAAATAAAGTAATCAAATATGGTCTTGTGACAGGAGAAATCCTATAATATTGTGACTTTTGTAAGAAAAAAATAAACTAAAAACAATTGTCAATCTGTGGTTTGACTTGCAGATTAGGAGTTTCTCCCATTTTCTCATTCTCATCAACTGTTTTATGTAGGTAGGCTTATGTTTTGTCAAGGAGAAGGTATTTTTCAGTTTTATTTCTGAAAAAAAAATAAAAAAACAACTTTCTGATTACATATTATCCATTGGCTTGAAGAGTTTCCTTATATGCTACTGACAGAAAACTGGAAGCTATGCAGTAACTTCAGAGAGAGAGATAGTGGAAAAGATACTTCAGTAAGATCAGAAAGAGAAATATAAATTCAGAGCTACTTCTCCCCAATCCCATGTATACACCCAAACTTCTAGAATGTTTTTAAGCTTGATTAGGTGTGCTGTCCTATCTCTCTGGTTTGATCACTGGTGCAAATAAGCAGGGATACAGCTGATTCAGTAATCAGAAAATGTCTTGTCATGAGATCTCCTGCTGTTCATGCATTTTACCTGAAACTTTATAATGGAAAATGTGTGAGCAAGCCTCTCAAAAAAAATGTTTGACCTTAAGTCTCTTAAGGGAATCTTGATCATATTGTCTATATTTTTTTCTTCTGAGAGGTGGGGAAAAGGATAGCTATTTTTCCTGACACTTACCACAACAAATAATATAGTCAAGACAGACTTTTTTTTCCCCCTTTTAATTTTTTTTTTGTTTAGATTTGTTTCCCAGTATTACATTAGGAATGTATGTGCTTTCAGTTAGAGAAAATAATTTTGTTCATTCTGTAAAAATTTTTGCAACTGATTTGTAATACATCTTTGCTTTTCATCTATTTTATTAAAATTCTATGTAAAATAAATGCTTCTAAAAATTTAAGTGAAAATAATGACACAACAGAGAGGTAAATGAGAAGCTCAATGTGCATAAGTATATATTATATGAATTAATGGATTTAATATGGTATACTATAAATTAATTACACATTTAAAATTCAGTTAACTAGCTTCATAGCATCATATCTAGCCATATCTAGGATCTAAAGCTCTGAATGCCCCCTACTGTTCCTATTACATAAATTTGGTGGAAAAAAAAAAAACCAAACAAAAAACCAACACCAGTAAAGAGGCAAATAGTTAAATGACAGTTATTTTATGGGAGTGGTGGAATGTAGACTGACAGCTCTACACACAGAAAATAGTTACAGCATAACAATAATGTAAGAATAATTCTATCACTGTTTAATACAGGAGTCCTAGCTGACTTGCATGACATGTTTTAAGTTACAAAATATGGTGAAATTACAAAAGATGCATTTAAAATTCATTAATGAAGACTTGAAAATATGTACATTATAAATACAATGAAGATAAAGTAGGTAGTATGAGATCAAGATTTATTAGTAAATTAATACCAAATATAATAAAAAGCTGTACTGTTAACAAACTACTTAAATGTTTTTTTAAAGACATCAGGTAGCACAAATATTTATTATGACAACTCTCTTATAAAATTACATCATAGATAAGAAATCCTAATCTATGAAAAAATTAATAATAAAACCCAGCCACATACAGGTCAATATGTAGTGTTTGGTATTAGTGCAGGAAATCACATAAAAAAGCATGAGTGACATCAGGAATAAATACCCAATTTGAAGTATTTATTTATTTTGTATATAGGACTATTGTTCCTAGTATAGACCCTCAGGGGACACCACTTATTACTGGAATTTTCATTAGGGATTAGAATACAGAGGCTTAAATTGTACTGAGAATATAAAAAGAAAGAAATGCAGCAGCGTAGCATGCAGTAAAGGATTTCAGTAGCTCCGTTATCAATTTGTTGTAGATTTAAAGAAAAATGTGAAGGAACATAGTAGTGCTACAGGGAGAAGGAAATGTCCAGCTATGTTATTTATGAGTATTTCTCCTCTTTATGAGTATTTTTCCTCTTACAAAATCATTTTGATTCTGCATGTAGCCAAATTCTCTGGTATTACTAATAACTAATAATTTCAGCATTCATACTACAATGCATTACTTTTGATACCCATTGGGACCACCATATTCTGTGTCATTCCCATTTCACTGAAAAAGATCATATCTCCCCAAATGCTATTTTGTATTTGTTTGGTCTCATTAATGCAGCTGGGAAACGTTTGTGTAAATGCAGCCCATTTTCAAAATGCTGTTAAACCCATTCTCATTTACGTGTTAAAAATCATCAGATTTCTACGTATCAAAAAGTATTCCCTTCCCAGGCTTTTGGCAGACAGCTTTAAGCATTAATGGAATATTATTTTGTGACAGGACAAGACCTCATAAAAGAAAAAAATCAATCAGGAATGGTAGGTCTTAAAAAAACCCACAACAAAAAAGTTAGAGAAACACATCCAGTGGTACAATATAGAACTTCTTTTAAATGCTTAGTATAGATGTGAACTCTCATGTTTCTAAATTTTAGAATGTAAGCACAATTTTGAATAATTTTTTGTTTGTGTACAATTCGAGTTGTAGCAGAACGAAAAAGGATAATATTTAGCCTTGTCTTAAATGCTTTGGTTCTTAAATCTGTTTTGAAGATACATCTGGAAATATTAGGGATGCCTAAATTCTAATGCTTGGTTTTCTGTTTAAGAGAATACTTGATAAGGAAATTTATGGGCTTTTTATTTCTTTCATGACATTTAAATTAAACAGGTTCATTGATGACATGTGTGATAAGAAGAAGGATGTCATCAGTTATTTTCCCACATAAACTGTAAAAATCTGTGCACTGTGTAAGAGGTAATTTCCGTCCTCAAAAAGAATGCACAATAAAGTTGCAGTGCTGTTCCCAAGAGCTCTCCTCATTCTTGGCTGTGTTTCTATTGCAGTATTGTCCAGCCTTTGCCCTAGACATCCAGGAAAGCACTCAAAACCCCCACTGTAATTAAACACAATGACATGCTATTTGCTGAATCAAGTGGGCAAACTTCCCTATTGTTTTCAGAATTATTAACTTACATTGGTGGGACTTCTCAGGAAACTGCCTTCCTGTTTTAATGGATGAAGAATAATCCTGAGATAACCGCTTTCTCTGTCTTGGATATATTGCTTCCTTATTTTTTTTCTCTATTTAATTCTTTAAACATTAAACCAATATTTTTGTATCTTTTTGTTTCTCTCTAGTTGACTCTTCTTGAGTATACTGAGTATATAGATAGAATATTTCAAACTCTCTCATTACTTCTTTAATTTAAACTCTTCGTTCATGACTGAGGCACAAAGCCTTTCATAAAAATAAGCCTTGCCCGGTTACTTGACATTGGGATTATGTGACAAAGAAATGGCTCAGTGATTAAGGAAGTCTCCCTTTTCATGTTCATATTCAAAATGCTTAGATAATAAAAGAGTGGAGACTTCAAGATATGTTCTACTTTCTGACATGGCATGCATTCTTAGTAGCTAACTGATGTAGTACACCTTGCAATACAGACCAGATGCAATGCTGTGAAGGCACAATTCTGTTTGCAGCAACAGAAGTATGAGTTCTGTCTGTATGTGGAAGAGAACAGATTCAAAGCAAGTATAGAAAAGTATAGAAAATGAGTAACTACATGTTCAAAGTATTATTAATTATGAATATCATGGACTTTAAACTATTTTTGCATAATATTGGTCTATTCTTTTTGTTTTACAGTTTGTATGTCTTCCTTGGTACCAATTTCTAGATCTCTCTTTTTCTTGACTCATTCAGTCTTAGGGACTAGCTCATAGTTTTACCATGTAATGAAGTATCTGAAATTTCTAAAAGCATTCTAGTCTTTTTCTTCAGCACAAGATGCATTATTTAGCCCTTGGATATCAGATTTGGGGATCTAATTACACAATGGTAACTTAAATGCAGATACTGTATTTTCATAGCAGGTTAACTGCTCACTGCAATGAATGTTCGTGTATAAAGTTTCTGTACATACTGAGGTATGAGGACAAGCAGTACCTTAAAATCAATAGGGTTACACCTGGGTTAGCTCTGTCTGCACAAAAGACAAGTCAGAAATTTTGGAAGCAAGAAATCACAGAACTTTAACAGTTCTTAAAATATCATCATATTTTTGGTTTTTGGTTTTGTTGGGTTTTGTTGTTTGTTTGGGTTTTTTTAATATTTATTCTTACTGTATGTCTTCTATAAACAAATGCTTTAAAGAGGAAGTTAATAACACTGATTGAGACATCCTCATCCACCTATCTGTGAGTGGTGAGAAGTGGAAGACAGTTTCTTCCAGTCCAGGAAATACACTGTTATAGCCTCCTCCATCTTAGGGGCTTCTCTGAGAATGCTGAATCACCTGTCTACCTGATAGGCATTCCCTCCTTTCATAAATTTGAAGATGTCAAAATCTGATGAAAAACTCTGTCCTCTCTGCCCAGTAAAATCTCATGCTTCCAATGTGATTTATATTATGTAAGTAGTACTAAATTGTCGAAGTGGATAAATTAAGAGGGCAATTAAACAAGTTTGAATTCTCTCTTAGAAAGATAAAAATAATTTGGTGTTTTATACCTGATTTTAGTTGATTAATTTTCATTTTAAAGAGGGAAGGTTGTTGTATTATTAAGTTTTAATTAGGTAGTACCTCTGAGCTCTGATAATACAATGCCTACTCTGAATGCATATGTCTAGGTAGTTTAATTATCATGTTTGTCCAGGTTGGATTCTTCTATTTTGTTTTGAATCAAATTGATTTCACATTAACTGAAATGTAGCTTTAGTTTGGCAAATGCAAAGAAACAAAACATACAGAAATGTTCAAAAATGTTAATTTGAAAATAATACTTTGTTCAGATTTACAGATGCTTCTATGCACCAGGCTGTTTTAGAATATACTTTTCTGAAATATGCCCTTGTATGAAAGTTCATCTGGATATTCTTTATTTAGAGGGAGCAAATTTCAGTTTACTGTGCAGCAGTCGTCATTTGGACTGTTTAGTCTGTATGTGTCTATATATCTGTGGCTAAAATTTTGGCCAAACACCACATTTTGAGAAAAAGGCCTTAGACAGTTTTATTTTTATGTCTCTTTGAAAATTGAATCAGAGTACTTTTAAAATACAATATTGGACTATTGACACAAGATTCCAGATACTTTACATAATATGCAGAAATGCTTTAAAAAAAATAAAACAGAATTTATATATATATAATCTAATTATAATATTAAAACAGATATATTTTATATATATATCTATGACAATTGCATAGTAAATGTGTATTTTGATATTTACCTCACAGAATATAGATATAGTTACATATCAAATTTCTTTGTGTAACCATTTCCACTGGATATGTAAATACAGTAACTGTAGGCACAAATTACCATAATTGGCTGTTTTATGTGCAATTATCTGATTTTCATACTTAATTGTGGTAATACCCAAATTAGCCTGCAACTGCCTGTTCATCTATGCAGTTCTGTCCATGAAATATTGACAATCTAAAAATAAATTCTAATAAACTATGCTTGTGATTTGTGGGCATACCACTGTACATACAAAAATTGCTTTGCCCAGTCCCGTACAAAGGATACATTAGAAGTTGCTAGAGCACAAATATCGTGACATGAGTAATTGATAGACTGTTGCAGCTATGTAGTATTGTGACAGTACATATTTTAACCTATTTATGTATTTATGGTCTATGTAATAGCAAAAGAACACATGGTGGTCTGAATAATGCACAATGATCAAATACTTATTAGTCAGCAAGCTATATCAGCCAGTGGAAACATCTCGCTTTCTGCCAGGCTCTCCTCTAGCTTCTGTCCTGAAGTTTAGCAGGAAACACACATTCCAGTCTCTGCGATCTTGTGTGGTGGGGCAGACACCTGAACAGTTCATCTGCAACATTAATTTATCTGAATGTATTGATCTGTCTTTTCTGTCTCCCAGGTTCATCTGAGTCATTTTAAATTACAAGATGAGATGAAAATAACAGCAGGTGTTAAAACCACAAACCTGAGAATTGAGTTCTTGATTATAAAATTAGAAACACTGTTACCAAAAAGAAGAAAAAAAAAAAAAATAGAGTTTTTCCCCTTTCCACCTTTCTAGATATTACTGTGCAACATAGATTTTCTTATCCTGGGTAGCTATTGAGTAAGAGACCCAAGCCTCATTTCTCTGATTCTCTCGCACTTTCTTTCAGAAGAGAAATACTTTCTTCTACTTTCAGTTCTCTGTCCCAGCACTTTCTCCAGTTGTTTACTTGAGAAATACAGCCTATGGATTCAGATTTTTCTCTTCTCCTTCTCTCATACCTTTTCTGAATTTACATTATTTTTTAATTTCTGTGTATGACACATTACCTTATTGGCTTTCTACTTCTACAACATTTCAAAATTGTCACAACAGTTTATAAATCATATATCAGACGAGGCATTCAATGTACATACTTTTAAAATTTATAGTGTCTAGCCTATTTTAAGGCTTCATAGAGGCTAACTAATATATATTAATAATATAGATGGCATATAGAATTCAGAGAGCTCTATAAATTATTTCCTTTCTGCCTGAAGTTATTTTTCTCTTTGGGATTGCAAGTATACAGGTAGACTCGGAAGAAAACCGTTAAGGAAGATACTGCTTATTCTCAATATTTATTTATTATTAAGATTATTAAATAGTGTTTGAGAAAAGACTTGTGGGGTATTGCTTTATAAAGCAAAACCTTATTTAATCCACAGCATACAAATACTCATATGCCTTAAAATTGCCATCTCCCTGGAGCCCTAAGGAGACTGTCTGCTTACATGATATGCTAAGTCTTCCTAATGTCTACAGTCGCTATTTTGCCTTCTTCCACACTTAGTTGTCTTGATATTTTTATAGTGATATATGAAACTAGCATTGTGCCTGATATATTTTGATTACACATTTTTTTTTTCTGTAATTTCATTACTCTTAAATCATAGCAGTTTGTTATCAAACCACTTAAAATGAGAAGAGAGACTTTAGGTAAGTGTCACAGTATTTCTAAGGACTCAACTATGACTTAGGAACAGTTGAATCGAGGAGGGTTACAGATTTCAGCACATCAGGAATAAGAAGTTTTTTTGGGGCATGTTGTTAAAGATGGGTTGGGAACAATGTGGACACACAGGGCCCTGATCTGCTTGAGACCCACAAATCTGAAGCATTAATGTATTATTAGTAGTAAAATTTTAGTGGAGTTGTTCTGAAGCATTTAACATACATTACCTTACATGATCTTGCAAACGCTGCCTGTGTAGTGATCTCATGGTGGCAATTTATAGAAGCCAAGCAGTTCTATTGTGTGATTAAACATGAATTTCTGAAGCTTTTGTTTTATTTTAACAGAACAATGAAAATGAAACAGCACTGCATTGTGCAGCTCAGTATGGTCATTCAGAAGTAGTTGCTGTTCTTTTAGAAGAGCTAACAGACCCTACAATAAGGAACAACAAACTAGAAACACCTCTGGATCTGGCAGCACTTTATGGACGTCTGCGTGTTGTAAAAATGATCATCAAAGCATATCCAAACCTGATGAACTGTAATACAAGAAAACACACTCCTTTGCATCTTGCTGCACGTAATGGCCACAAAGCTGTTGTACAGGTGCTTCTGGAGGCTGGAATGGATGTCAGCTGTCAGGTTAGTATGCAATTTTTCCCTTCTCCTGTTCCTCTTTCCTTCCTTCCTTTCTTTGTTTCCTTACTTTCCTTTACCATTAGGATATAATTCAAATGAAATAGCTTATTACATTTTTATTTTTTTTTAAATATACTTGAATTTAATTTCTTAGAAGCACTGCAAGGTAGTATATAATAGAGTTTTGGTTTTTATGCACTAAATGATGAGTTCAAAGGGATAACTCAGGAATGACACATCTTCAAAGCTGAGTGTCTATTTTATTGTTGTCTTGAGATGTATAGATACACAAATCATATCCACCATTCATGCAGGTATATATATATTTACTTTTTTTACAACATTGGCTTTAATCTTAATAAGCTGACTTGCTAAAACTATGGCACTTAATAATCATAGCAGTCTGAAAATATGTTTGACTGAGAACTCATTTTCCCAGCATTTTCCCATTCTAAACCCAAAGTTACTAACTAATAATAATTTTGATTTTTCTGTTTTTCTAAACACTGGTATTATAAATCTAAAAGAAAATTATTTAGCAATACACTCTTGCAGCTACTGACTCCAACCTGCTAGCTGTTTGGTGCATATAGTTCTATGCACAGGAAGTTGTAATGGTGTAAAAGGGGTAACTTTGAATAAAAGAGTTATAGATGGGAACAGATACAAGGTACAGAAGCAATAAATTTGATGACCAATTCATTGTAGTGGAAAGTGCCCAAGCCTTTTAACTACAGAGGATCTGATTCTGTTATGTCTTGCCTCAGTCAGAATTTCTTTTGCTTTGACTGATGGTACTGTATTTGAGTTTAAAGTATCTTCAGATTTAAAGTAGACTTCTTGTTGTCCGGATATATATAATGTTCTTGGAATAGAAGTTGTTTCAGCTTTATATCTATATTCAGATAAACCAACCAAACATAATTACATCTATTTTAGAGACACATCTAGGCATTCTTTACCAATAGGTGACTTAAGTCTTGTGAACTTTGTCTAAATTTTATAACCATTTAAAGCTTTAGGTACATTTAATCAAGTAGCTTTGTAAATGTAATTGCCTTTATATAGAAAGTTTGCACCTGGATTCTGTGCCTTTTTGTTATTTCTGGATCATATCTGGATGATATTTCTGGACGTTTTTTCTGGCCATGTTTTTCAGCTCTTGAGGAAAAGAATGTGAAGTGGGGAAAAAAAAGACAGATTAAAAAAAACAAAAAAAAAAACCCCAAAAAACAAAACAAACCAGAAAATATTTATCTATTTTAAGATTAAAAATGGATAGTCTCAAATGCCTTCAAAATTAAAATGTGGTAAAATTGTTTTGCTTACTATTCTTAGTTCTAGTATCTTTTGAGTTAGCATTGCTACTTGCTTTGAACTATCACACAGAGACACTTTTTTTCTGTGATTTGCCTACTTCTGGATTTGCTTAACATTGTGCTTCCAGTTTAATTTGGTTCTGATTTTTGTTACTAAACAGTGATACATTTGCGAAGATTAATACAAGCAGCTCTTTTATTTCAGCTGCCTTTTACTATTACTACATCTTCAGTAATTTAGGAAAGATTAATGCTAAAGCACCACATAACAGAGCCCTTGAATACATGTTTCTGAACTCTTCTATCTCTAGCAAATGAATGAGGAAAAAATCAGAAAGAAACTGTTGCTAAATTGATGCTGAAGAAATAGAATGATTGAAAAAAATAGTCTCTGTCATGGCAACTTACACACTGATGGTTACATGAGGGTTGAACATTGCACAATGATTTTATGAAATGTGTCCTTCCTCTTATGTAATCTAGATAATTTTAGCATGACTGTGAATTCTCCTAAGCCATTTCTATCTATAGTTATACCAAAAGATTTTTGCTGGTTGTTAAAAAATACACTGGCTGCAAGTTTTGTGCAGTCTTTTGAGAAATGAGAGATTCTTCTGGTAATAGTGATCTATTTGCCATCTATTCTAAAATTCTAGTACTTTTTTTTTTTTTTTTTGAATTCTTATTTATTTTAAGTGATTTATATCCTCATTTTTCTTAGTTATTTCTAGGCAGAGAGGATTTTTAGTTTTTATTTTATTTTGGTTTTTTTTTTGCACCGGGTAATCTTGTTTCTTCCTTGTTTGTCCTACTTGCTGTAAGGAAATATAATTTCTTTCTTTTCTCACTGGTCTATATATTCTCCATCAATATGTTTTTTGGGTTTTTTTTCATTCAGCATCTTAACATATTGGCAAGTTGATTCTGTACATATTGTTAAAATATTACTTCTGTAACCTCTGAAAAATTCTTTGTTGATGATTACTGGCAGCTTGTTAAACAGCAGAGCATACTGTATCAGCCTGTTACTTAAAACTGAACTCAGCTCTTTCAGTATTAATTAAATTGCTTTGCATCACTGATTGGGAAAGAACTATGTATGAAGTATAATCCCATGTAGTAAATAGATTTGTACACATTCATACGCATTAAATAAATTCAGCTTATCAGCAGTAAAGAGCTCTCAGAATGTTGAGAGACAATTATAGAAGTAGCCTATCTGCTATCACTCTGTAATTGTAAATGTTTGTTTAAATAGGAAATTTACTTTAGCCGTGTTATCTTTCTTTTCTGTACTCCCTGAGCACTTTTAGTCATAGCAAACATTTGGACTAATAATAGACAACCTTTAATTTTTGATTGAATTAATCACACATTTTATTCATTTCCCAGGTCTATCCAATATCCTTCAATCTGAAATTATTTAGAAGTGAGCAATACAAATCTGCTTCATCTCTTTATGCTTTGAAGTTTTCATTTAAATTGAAACATATGAAAAGTACACAGGTTTTGGGTGAGTGATAGATTTTGGGCCCTCAGTAAAATAAGATACTGCACAGTTCAGTGCATTTCATGTAAACAGTAATTTTATAATTGTAAATACCTTTAAAACTTATCCCCTTCTGCTTATCCAACTTTCATCTCTGCCTGTTTTCCTTCCCTTTCTGTTCCAGTAATGATGGCGATCTCCATTGCTTATCACTGTAGTTCCTCTGCAGATCTAAGCCCCTTCTTTTTTACTGTCACTATGTATGGAGAATATTCTGTGGATCAATTTGCAAAGCTACCATTCCGTCCTTCAGATTATGTCTGAAAACCATATCAAAACTATAGTAAACTGTCTTTGAATAAGAACAAGTGACCTAATTATAAGCTCTTGCATATTTGCATGGTTGAAAAAATCTCTATTTAATAAAACCCTTGATGCTTTTATGTCAGCCTGCAAATTGTGTGCCAAGCTGATCTGTGTATCCTAGTGTTCCAAATGAAAATGTCCTCTATCCTTGCTTGCTTTGTGTGTCCAGTTGTGACATTGTACCTGTATTTAGCCGTAAGCTACATGGGGCAGGGACTGGTTTATTATATGCTTAGCACAATTTATGATATAGTTCTCTGTATTTCATATACAGAAATCTTATGCCAGGGAATCAATATATAATCCACTGATGCAAAATCAAGCAGACTTTCGTTCACTGTGTTCAGGAAAAAATATTAGCTTTTTTTTTCATTAAATATCATCATGGAAGAATTTCCAAATGTAATGGTAGTGTTCACTTTGCCAGGAAAATCTGATTTAAGGCAATGAAAGCTTCAGGAATTAAAGCAGCAAATATTGTCTATTAATCTTAAAATTGCTTGTTCTAGTATAGACATTAACAGTGGTTTAGTGCATGGGTACACCATTATATGTGAAAAAGATCTGCCTGAAAACTCTAGCACATCTTAAATAACATATAGAAATTATTAGCAACTATATTTTATAATCCTTCCAATTTGTGTAATATGCTCTATTGCACCAGAAAAAAAAAAAAAAAAAACAACAAAAAAACACAGTATTATTTCTATCTTCAAGTAGTAGGTCACATGTACATTTACAAAGAGTTATATATCACCTCAGCTAGTCCTCTGAGTTTCTCTTAGCCCTGTTCATCCTGAGGCTCAGCATTTTCCCTATGTTAAAATGGAGCATGGTAACTGAACTGTCTGGTAACAAGGACATTTCTGCCTTCTGGACAGTTTTTAGTTCGAGGTGTCTGATTCACTCATTATTCACTATTACCATGAAATCCTGCCTAAGGCTTTTGAGATTTACGTCAGCATTCATTTTCATGACATCTCATGCAGGATTACACATCTTGCATTTTACAAGTGTGCTTTCAATCTCCATATTTCCAGACCGATTTTAGTTAATGTTCATGGTAATATTTCCTCTCTTGCTCAGAAAATCACCCGTATATAGTGGTCAGATTATTCCACTGTTTGTATGATGTGCCTTTCAAATTCCTCTTTTGAACTGTTACAAATATGTATCTCATTTCTGGGATATGCCATTCGTTAGCATTGTCTGGTAGCTTGGAGTTGTAAAGCAAAAACTGACCGAGAATTCAGGGCAGTGTAGAATGCCTGTAAAGCATTTCAGGATCATGTTCAGATATGACAGGAAATATCATGGTAGAATAGACCAAGAAGTGAGAAAGCATAAAATGAAAAAAAAAATGGCATTTGACTTTGGGTTCCTTTCCCAACTCTATGAATTACATATGTAGGTGGCTTTGGTTCGCTGTTACAGAACTATCCTCTGGCTTTCAAGCTGTCCCTGGGTAGATCTGCTTGTCTTAGACATCTGCAGGAAAATTCCTCTTCTTGTATTAGTTTTCATTCCATTTCCTATGAGTTGTATGCTTTCATCAAGGAAAACAGGACTTGCCTTTCCTCCACTGGGGAATTTTGATCAATAGAAAGGACTGCTGCCAGTTCTGTCAGCTATCATATCAGGATCTTTTCCACCCCTTAACTGAGGAGTCTGAGGATAGGTCCTCTTCCTTGTCCTCAAAGCTCTTGATTTAGCATGCTGGAACTGAGTCTCAGATCATGCCACAGCGATGGATTCTAGATAGCTGTTGTCACTAAAGCATGTCCAATTTTTTTTCCATAAAAGAAGGTTCCTTATTATTACAGAATGATCTCTACAATTTTAGTCAAGGTACAGCTGGTTCCCATCTCTACAGTTTGTCCTCAGGAGGATTAAACATTAGTGCTAAGGCCTCTTATAATATTTGAACCTCTGGATTTTATTGTTGGTATATACATCACTAATTACCATCCCTGGCAGAATCACAGAATGGTTGAGATTGAACTCTGGAGGTCATCTGGTCCAATCCCCCTGTTCAAGCAGGGTCCCCTAGAACAGTTTGCCCAGGACCGTGTCCAGACAGCCTTTGACTGTTTCCAAGGATTAAGACTCCATAACTTCCGTGGGCAACCTGTACCAGGGCTCAGTCACCTGAACAACAAAAAAATGTTTCCTTATGTTCAAATAGAACCTCTGGTATTTTGGGTTTTCCCTATTACCTCTTCTGTCAATGGACACCACCAAGCCTGGCTCAGTCTTCTTTGCATCCTCCCTTCAGATACTTGTACAGATTGATGGGATCCCCCATGAGTCTTCTCTTGTCTAGGCAAAACATTACGAGCTCTGTCAGCCTTTCGTCATAGGACACATGCTCCAGTCTCTCAATCATCTTAGTGACTCACTCTGGTAGCTTTGTATGTATGCTGTACTGCACAGCCTAGAACAGGACATAGTACTCTAGGTGTGGCCTCACTGGTGACGAATAAAAGGGAAGATCATCTTCCTTGACCTGCAGGCAACACTCCTCCTAGTGCAGCTCAGGATATTGTTAGTGTTTTTGTGCCATAAGGACACATTGCTGAGGTATGTTCAAATTTGACTGAATATGTTCAACTGTATTGAATATGTTCAAATATGAGAGAGACATTCCCCTTTTCTCAAAACAGTAAATGATCAGTTGTGATTGAGCCCCTATTTTAGTGTTCTCTGGCAGGTTACTGTGCCAAACTTCTCTCTGTTTTGGCTTTTAAATTTTACCACCTGTCTTTCCAAAGTCAAATATTTTGGGAGTCAAAGCTGTACGTCACATCCTTGATGACAGTGAACTCTGTGTTAATAGTACCAGGTCCACCCAATGGTCTTGGGGTTTGTTATCAGTAAATGACCAAACCAAAGAAGTTAGCAGCTGATGTCAAGCCTTTTTCAGTAATCAGAGCTCTAGCTATCAGTAACTTCTCTGAGAACTATTTTCTTTCCCAGAAATTTCTGAGCTGCATGTTAAGTTCTGTGTGTACTTTTGTGGTTGCACTATGTCACTGCAGAGTTATCCAGACCTAAAGTCAATTGCAGTTACTAGAAAAACCCCTGTAGATATTTGAGTAAAGGATCCTGAAACCATCTCTAAGTAAATCTGAATATTTAGTCTTGGTCAGAGTAAGTCTGTGAATGTTCTTCTGGATTGTTTCTGAAAATGGAAAGATCAGAATTTATATTGAGATACGTATTTCATATGAATATTCTTGAACTGACTTCCTTCTTCTCTCTATTATTCTGCTAGTTTACCTGATGTGCTGGATGTAAATGACATTGGTCATGCTCTACTTTATACATCCACATACTAAGTAATAAAAGAGATAAAAAATGAATGTTCCTGTTATGGACATAAGAAAAATTTTTCAGACTTAATTGGTAGGACATATATACACTTTGCTCACATCCCATCACAGGATCTCTTGTTATTTCTAAGTATCGTATCATTGCATCACTTTAACTCTGGTGCATTCTGATACAACTAATAAATAATGAATCACTATTTTATTTCAGAGTAAAACCTTTAACACTTGCACACCAATTGAAAACACTCAAAATCTAATTTCCTATCAAAAAAAAAAAAAGAAAATGAAATGAGCCAGAGATTCAGTGACATCTGGCAGTGATTGAGCTAGTGCTAATGCCAATGTATGGACAGGCATCTTGTTCAGATTTTTCAGTAGCAGACAGCAGTATAAAATACTAAGACCAGTAGCTTATTAAGAGAGGTAGGACATTTTTCAGTACTGTAAGTTTTATTTGAGCAAAAGTCCATTCACAAAGAATTTTTTTTTTGTCACAGTAATCTGCAGAATGTGGTTCACAGACATCTGAGATAGAATTTAAGTGATCTAAATATAAGTATCTAATGCTGTTGAAGGTGCCTTAAGGTATCCAAGACATCTGTATGGGGCAGATATGATGCAGATCAAATATGAGCATCAACTAGAACATCAGCTGAATGACAGGTGGAATATCCTAGAGCATCTTTCACTGTGCAACTTAATTGACCTTCTAGGGTGTGATCCAGTTTCAGATTAAAACACCAAAGTGTAGGTGTCCACATGTAAACTGACTGCTGAACAGCTGTGTTCTGCTGATGGTATTGACTAGATTTTCACTCACTGTAGTGGGAGTTTAGAAATTTTACACAAATGTAGTCTTGTTAACTGGGAGTTGTATTACATTCCTATTCTATTTTCTTATACAGTTATGAATTTTTATAGTAGAACTGACAGCATTTATGTTGTTATATGAATAATAATAATAAAAAAAAATCGTAGTATTTGCTCTTGCCCATTCAATGTTTATTTTTTTTCATGTGTGGGTAAAACAGAGGGGAAAAAGAAATGCTTCTTAATGTATTCTTATAAAAATGATTAATTGGTATTTTAATTTGCATTTTAAATGTTGCAATATTTTTTTTCCTAGACAGAAAAAGGGAGTGCACTACATGAAGCAGCCCTATTTGGAAAGGTGGAGGTAGTACGTGTTTTGCTTGAAACAGGTAAATGCGATTTACCGGAAACACTGAACAAATATCCTTGATATTCCTAATCTGGTGTATGCTTCCTCAAGTTTTGGTTACAGAGATTGCTGTTATCTTTCTGAGCCTTTGCCAATCTAATCATGTATATCTCTCCTTAAAACAGTGTTCTTTTAGAATAAGAAATATACAAAGAACAAAAGGAATGTTTTCTCTAAGACTTAGAAATTCCATATATGATTGTGTATGCCACTGTATTCTGAGAAGAAATGTATTTAGAGAACAAAATGGATACATGAAATTTTGTTACTCACTCTGAAAGACAGCCAGGAATATTTTGATCCAGAGACCAGAAGACTCATGTCGACATTTATGTCCTTCACTTAGCTATTCCTAACACACTCTCTCCTTCATTTCGTGGATAAACTTTGAGTGCTTGTGAAGAAAGCGGAAGGCACTGTGTCTCTGAGAATTAAATTTATCTTGAAAGGACAAGAGAACAGGGATATAGAGTCCCAACAAACCCAGCTACTACATAGTAAGAGTTTCAGAATTGTTGCAGGTAAGTTAGTCATCTAAACAACTGTCTTGTCAGATAAATGAGAAGACCAGTGACAATGAAAAGATCTAAAAGTTACTTCTCTGAAATATATGGACTTCCGTTACACTGAGGGATCTCATTGTTCTTTATTATCAGTGCTTGTGGGGTTATATATTGCAAACGAAGGTACGTCCTATTCACAGCTCATCATTTGAATCTCAGCTAGTGAATACTTGATTTGAGCTCTGGAAAAAGTGGTCCTTCCAAGATGCCTTCCTGTTCAGATTAATAAGAAGGAGGCAGAAAGGGATCTTCACCTGCCCTCAAAAAGGCAGGGCCTTTTTGTATTGATTCAATTAAAAGAGGAATGACTGGAGAACATTACACAAATATAGGAAGATGTCAGATCACTGATAAAAAAGATCTGTTAAAGATTATTACACATTATAGCCTCTGCCAGACTACAATTGTACAAGACAGTGAAATAGAATCTTCACTGTAAACTCCTTCAATCCCAAATGCTCTGCACTTCTGCAACACTCCCTACTTTCTGCTTTTTTTATCTAACAATCCCCTTTTTTTCTAGTTCCACTTCAAAAAAGAATCAGAAGAGGTCATAAGTAGCTAGTGCAAAGGAAAGGTGTATCACAGAATCATCTAGGTTGGAAAAGACCCTTGGGATCATTGTGTCCAACCATTCACCCTCCTCTACAAATTCTCCCCTAGACCATATCCCCCAACACTACATCTAAGCGATTTTTAAACATATCCAGGGATGGCGACTCAACCACCTCCCTGGGCAGCCTATTCCAATATCCCACCACTCTTTCTGTGAAGAATTTTTTCCTAGTGTCCAGT
>JAAGNO010016080.1:5620-24270 GCA_033439905.1 Ceryle rudis
CAACCCCGGCAACATCCCAGGGGAGGTTTGCCCGGGCCCTGAGCACCCTGCTCTACTTGCATATGGCCCTGCTCGGTGCAGGGGATTGGACAAGATGAGCTTTAAATGTCCCTTCCCACCCAAAGCATGCCATGATTCTATGCTTCTCTTACCTTGTTATATGAAGATGAATTCCAATAAATTTATTGTGTACAGGCCATCTGATAACACTTCTGCACTAGTGACCTTGTGAGCATATTGACTTTGCAGGAATTGATAGGACCACACTGGTGCATTTCTAAGGATGTCCTTCAGAAAATTGTTCCAGGTCTCTGGAGTCTTCCACATGAGAATTTCAATGTCACGACCTCTAAGGTCCAGAAAGGCTGTTGAGGAAGGGAATAATCTGCATTTGCAGTCAAGGATTATCATAGATGGAATGGGCTGACACAGGAGAAGATGCTGAGTGAAGATGATAGGAGTTGGGCTGGAAAGAGATGAAGATGATGAGGGGTTTCACAGACTCTTGCAAAATAGTTAGGATAATTCATAACTATCTCATTTTGGATAAATATTTGCCTGGTCCAATCTCCAGCTCTCAGAGCTGGATTTCCCATCCTTTCTCCAGCCCTCTACTTTGTTTACTCTAAATCCCTAAACTGATGTTTTTCTAAATACTTTGCCAAAAATATTTCATGCTTCTGTGAGATCTGGCTCCAATTCAGTCAAAACTATGATGTGAATAGTTTTTCTGATGATGTTATGGTGTAGGTTTTACCCCTCTTGTTGGATTGAATGAAGAAGCAAAGAGGAAGTGCAAACTAGAGAAGAAAATAAGAGTGATGGAGTATCTCCAAAGCTCAAAACGAAATAAAATAAATAAATTAAATGCCTGGGTTTGAGTTCTGGGCATACATTCAGGATGTCTCTGGTTTTATTTAGATGGGGTGGCCCATTTCTATCTCTATTAGGATCACTACACTAATGAAAGCTTAAAGAGAAGTGCCACAAGAACAAATGCTGGGAAAGTCTTTTATGCATCTAATGACACTTAATTTCCATAGTAAATGCCTAATGTTTAACGAGTATTTTATTCGTTCCCAATTTACATATTTATAGTTAACTTTTGTAGCTGCTCATAAGTAATTAGCCGTCTGTTGAAAAGGAGCCTGTGAACTATACAACCACATGCTTGTTCCAATGATAGTAACAAGAGATGAAAAACCAAAACACTTGGGCACTTCTCTTAAAGAAATATTTGATTACAGGTAGTTGAAAGAAAGAAAACAAAACAAAACAACAACAAACAGCAAGGGATTACATAATGAGTAGAAGACAAGGCAGAAGAAAATGGGACAAAATGACATTGAGTCTGAATCTGAAGGGAATTTCCCAAGTTATGAGAATATTTGCCAGTCACTCTGAGGGGAAAGCTCCCAAACTGACCAAACCACTGCAAGACAGCAAGTTGCATGATTCCTGGAGGTATTTCAATCATATCCTATGATTCTACTGGCTGTTGTTCAGTCATGTCCATGCAGCTTTGTCCAGAAACATAATGGAGAGAAGCCCTGAAATTCAAGGTGCATCTTTGCTCATCAGAAGGTATCTTACAGATGTCAAATAGCTGGCAGCAAGGCAATGGCATAAAAAAACCACCTGTATTTGGAGATTAAGTGGGTTCTTGTCACTGGCCACAAAGCTTTGCAGAAAATCATAAAATCTATCCTTTTTTTTCATTATTTGTGCTCTGTGCTCACTGTGACTAAATAAGAATCAAAATTAAGAGTTAAAACCGAGTGTAAAGAAGGTGCTTTGGAGAAATGTTTGCTGAAACACACCCTGCTGATCAACAACATTCAGTGAAAGGCCAAGTCTGTGGCGAGGAATGGAATTGAGTTTCCAGGCAGATATTAACAAAGTCATTTATTGTGCTGGCCCACAACCTTGCTACGAAACACAGTAATTGGGTGTTTAACCTTTATCTTGATAGCATGAACTAGTCATGCTCTTCTTTTCCTCATGCATTGCCTGTGGCTGAAGTCTGTGGAAAATGGCAAATGCAATTTATATCTAGGTGTATAAAGCCTGGGTGTGCATCCAGGCCAAGTATCCGTCATCCAGCATAAGATCAATGAATCAGATTCCTCTTCGCTCCTACTAATCATTGCTATTGTCAACAGAGGCAGATGATGGTAACCAAGTTTAGCACATGAGCTTGTGTTCCCCAGGACCCTGACTGGGTGTTGGTTTGTGTGTTAATCCTTCCATCCGGGTAAGCATCGTTACAGTTCTCATGGAGGAAACAGCTCTGAGAGACTGGGCAGAAATGTCTTTGCAGGTATCTTGTTCACAGAACGTAGGGCGAGAAAGACTGCCCTTAAGTCAATAGATCCCATAAGGTATATTTTGTCTTCTCTGGAACTCCCCATTAACCATCCTGTTCAACCAGTGCCACTTTTGGAGGGCACATGACCCCAAGCAGGCACAGAGACCACTTAATTAATTGTTAATTAATTGTTGGTTGGAAAACTTTTGAGCTTCCCAAAACTCCTGGCTACCTTCAGCATGAGAGGTCATGCACATTGGATCTGCTGTGGAGCTGAATGACATCAGCAGGAGCGTTTGGATTCACTCCAGCAGCCTTTGATATTTCTCCATGTTGTTTCCAGCAGTGCTTTGCTTCCCTGTTCCATGGTCACGTCCCACATTTTCCATGGACAGGGAATACACAAGAGTTTGATTCTGACATTTCTGGAGCTGTAGGAACATCACGTTGAGGAGGTGGGGGGCAGTATTTACAACAGGTTTTGATGGATGGGAGGAAGGCAAATCTGGCAACAGGTCTTGACTCTTCCATGGGCCTTTCTTCTGAATAGTAGCTCATCTCAAGTTCTCAAGAAATTCTCAAGAAATATAAATGCATTGTGCGACCTTTTCTAACCCTCTGTTACACCACATCAGGGTAGTGCAGGAGACTGTGAAACCACTGACCTTGTAGATTTATGACCTCTTGGTGTCTAATTTCAGGCTGTTGGAATTCACAGCAAAAATAACGTTGCAAATTCATCTTGTATTTGACCTACATACATCAAGCAGGGATATTCAGGTGGCCTTTTGCCCCTGCCCATGGCAGGGGGTTTGGAACTAGATGGAACTAGATCTTTAACACCCCTTCCAACCATGATGGATATGCCATGATTCTATGATTTTCCAGTGACCTGCAGCATGTTGTATTTTTTTCCATTTGTGTTGGGCTCATGCTCCCACACAGTGACTAGATTTTCGAATGAGACACATGCCGAAGCGTGGTATCTGGTTGGCTGAAGCAGGAGGGCACAGAGGCAGAAGCACCAGGGTAGGTTAGTAGAGCACAAGAGAGCAGAAAGGGTGAGTGGAAGCACAGAAAGCCCAGTGGTATCCAGGGCAATCAGGACATAATTGAGTGACTCCTTGTCACCATTGATCCTCCCTCGGTGTGGGCATCGACCATATGAAGACATCAGCAGGGGCCATGCTGCTTGGATGAAGGTCATTCAAGATAAATCTTTCGTCATCTCAGGTACAGTCAAGGTTGTGGAAATAGGGCCACAAGGAAGACCAAGGCACTTTTCCCATGGGCCTCCAGATTATCACCCATCTCAGAGAAAGAAAAGGAGCATTTGCATCAGTGGAGCAGAATTGCTTCTTGAAGTGACAACATGCCACTCACGTTGCTCACACTGCTTAGCGTGCTGCCTTCTGGGGTCGTTATTGGAGGCATTAAGTTGGTGACTTCATAAACATCTAAAAAAGAGAAGTTAAGAAAAGTACAAATGAGTTTCACCTCGGTTTTAATGACTATAATTTTATCTTGTAACGGCAATTTCGGTAATTAATGGCTGCATTCTTCTATTGTTGCAGTATTTGGAGATGACAAAAAATGAGCAAGTGTTTTTGTTTCAGTGACAAAAGGAGAAGATTAGCTGGTTGAATGCTGATAGGAAATGTTTGGTGGGAGGAATAAGCAAGGAAGGACTGATAACAAGTTTAGTAGCATTGTTTCTTTGCTGTATTATCTCTATTTCACTGGAAGGGAACTGCAGCAAGAGCAATGATCCGATGGGATGCTGAAAATCCCTTTCCTGGTATCAAGCCATGACTGAAGAAGGAGGCATCCCCTATGCAGATGGCCTGGCTAACACTGCTGTCGTGAGGACTGACTTCTCTTCCCCATAGAGGTCTGTAGTCACCAAGTCGTAATAAGCAGTTGGACTTTGCTGTCACAGCATCCTCAGAGGATTATTTAGGTGCACAGCCAACTTGACAAGACTTACCTTCTGTATTCAGCTGGCTGGAGACTTGCTAGGTGTTTCCAGTCTAAATTAACTTGTCCCCAAAGACTATCTCATGACTTTGTTTCTGAGGCCAGAGGACAGGGAGATAATGAAACCCAGACTTCACCTGCAACCTTCCCAGAAGAAAAAAAACCCAACAATTATTTCATACATAGCTGGTCCCAGAATGGGACCATCAACTTACAGAGGTCCCTCTGGAAACACGGTGAGATCTGCTGCATTTAATATATTCACCACCACGTTTCACTGGGGGAGGTTGAGTTTCACCTCGTGACGGTGATTTTTTTCTTTCCCTCTTTTCCTTGCCAACTGATTTCTGTTTGTTCATCACCCTCCACTCGTGCTTTGTCAACGAGGGAGGATGTTCATGACTGTGTGTCATTTCTGTTCCCATTCTGGGACTAGGGGCTTGACTCAATGCTTTTTGCACCTTCCGTTGATGCCACTTAAAACCAACTCTGGTGTCTTACTCTGCCAAACTGCACCTGTCAGGTTACAGAAGCCTGTCCAGATATATGTGCCATGTTTTTGGCTCATTCTCCCCATCTTTTACTGCCATATGTTTGTTAGCTGCAGAACTGGGAAAGAGAAGCATTTGAGCACTGTTTTAGCAACAGAGCTTTTTTTCCCAGGGCTCAGAGACAAGACTCAGTTAGTGGACAAGAAATCAACCATGAGGAGCTCCTTACCTTAAAAACCAGATACTTTGGTTTTGTTTAAAAGTTTGAGGCAGAAAAGGATGTTTCCTTAAATTCAGAGGCTGATCTATACTTGGCCTTCTGCAAAGTGCTTCTTTCCTGTACATGGTAGTCCCCACACCACAGCTGCTTCTAGCCATGCCCATGCAAAACCAACCTTTTTAATGCAAGCTGGCAATGGAGGTGGTTTGAGCCAAAACAGCTGATCTCCCACCAAGACAAGCAGGACCATGACACAGGCTATTGCTGCCCAGCTCCCTCCCCCTGATTCACAGTGTTCAGTCATTAGGCAGAGAGATTTACCGAGCAGCTCTAAGTATTTCTCTCTTACTGTAGAGAAAATGATGTTTTCATGCCAGGCTTCCACTTCTCTGACAGTTGGCCAATCCAGACAGGGAGTACTTTCTTAGCCATCATGTTTTTGCAGCAGGGGAGGGCTGCAGGAACTATGTGGCATCCTAGTCACAGCAAATTACATGAAGCTGGTTTTGCGTTAGATAATGAGAGATCTTCCTGATGCTGGACATGCTCCATTTCTGACTGGGCAAATCATCTTGGCTCCCAACAGTGATCTGGCAGGGCTGCCTCTTCCCATACTCACAGCTGGCTACTGTCATGGTGGGAAAATGCTCTCTGACCCCATTTCACTCAGTTCCACCTTGTTTACTGCAGTCATAGGCCCTACTCTTCCTCTTCCAAGGCAGTCACTGAGTTGTACTCTTCCAAAACCACAAAGCAGCTGCATGGCTGAAACCTCCCTGGGGGTGCTTGTTGCCTGCTTGGTAGGAGAAGGGCTCTGCTCCTGTCTGCAGTGGGCTGCTGCTTGCTTTGCCTTCCCACAACCCTTGGTCCCAACTCTTTGTTTTGAGATTGACCAGGTGGAAATCAATCATTAATGGTGGCATCTTCTGCTGAAGATGGCGTTACCTCAATCCAGGAGCAGGATATTACTTGCAGCAAGTGGGCAATTTGAAGTGAGAGGGACATTAACTACACAGCACATTAACTACAGAGCTGATTTATTTCAAGTCCTCTCTGAACTACAGGAAGTCCTTTCTGCTTTCTAGAGGTTGTTCTTCCCCTTGGACTGGTAAGATTGGAAGATGGGTGGAGATCATATTGACGTCACTTATATACTGCTTCCATCTGGATTTCCATTTCTGTTCTATCTGCTCTATCCGCCTCAGGGACGAGCCTGGGGCCCTCACCTAGGGGATATCTCACCCCACAGTAACACCACAGGCCAAAGGCATTTCACAAAGGGATTTATAAGAGTGCACCTCATCCAGTGTTCTAAGACAGCAAGATCTGGGGTAGAACATGTGTTTGACAGTACCAGGGTCTTGCAAGAGGAAAGCAGGAAGAAAGGTGTCACATGCCAGGTTGTTAACAGCAGTGCTGGCTTCCTTCTGTGCTTTCCTGACCTAGTTACTCCATCCTGCTCTGCATCATCCATATTTTGGATGGGGCCTCGCATTGAACTGCCAAGTAAAGATCTGGCTCAAAACTTTGCCTTGGAGACTGCTCAGTGGGCAGAAGCAGGAGTAGAGCAGCATGTGCAGGAGTGAAAGGAAGGATCAGGGAGCTTTGCACAGGGGAGAGGGAAGGAAGGAATCCCCTAATCTGACATCCCTCCAGAGACCACATGCCATCAACCACCACATGAGGAAGGAGAAAACAGGATAAGTGGGACTAGTGTGTGATCTGGGCAATGGGACACTGACAGCAACCTGGTGAGTTGGACCAGGGAGCTGCAAAGCAACAGAACATGAGGTCAGGTGTGAGAAAAGATCCAGCATGTGAGAAAAGACCTGGTTTAAACCACCTATTCTTTCCCTTTCCTTTTTCAAGACTATATGTATACTTGTAAAATCATCTTACAGGTCTGTTTTAGAGCTCAGGGCCTGAAGAGTTCAGTCAACACAGCTGTGGTGTAGCCACAGGGCTGGGAAGGTTATGCAATGGTGGCAGGCTGGAGAAGGGGTGAAGACAAAGTTCAAGCCATTTCCATCCCCACAATATGACTGCAACTGGAATTCCCTATGGCAAATATGGGAGAAAAAAACAAAACAAAACAAAACAATGTGGTTTAGCTCAAGCTTTTAAAAAACTATTCTCCCACAAACAAAATATGTAAACCCCCCCCTCAAATAAAAAGGCATTCCGTTGTGGGTTGAACCCAACCCAGAATAAACCCTTTGTTCATCTTTTTCTAAAAATAAAGGCTAGAGGAGGTCAATTTTGAAACATCACTTCAAAGCTCCAAAAAGGAATTGTGTTTTGTGCTGAAATTGGCAATCAAAAACCATTTCACATCCTCAAAAAAAAAAAATACCCCCAAAAAACTCCCAAAGTCTTTGTTATGTGCTTTTAACCAAAATGTTTTGCTAAATGTCCAGCCAGAATGAACAAGCATTTCTGGTCAGCCTGAATAGATGTTATTTTTCCAGGGAGATAAAATATTCTACCAAATGTATGCATTTATTTATTATGCTTTTTGGCTGTAAATACAAATGCTGCTTTATGCCCACAAAATGCACAAGCTATCATTTAAAAAAAAAAAAAAAATGTTTATATTAACACTGGAAGTTGGGCGTACTGCCTAGCAGAGAAAATAATGTCAATTACCCACACAAATAGCTTTCCAAATCTCTCAGTGCCTGCTTTCTGCATGAGCAGTTAGATTCATAGAAATTAGAGATGGGAAAAGATCTTATTAGTGTATCTCATCCACCTCACTGCTAGAAACAGTTTGTCCCCCACTGTGAGTTTTCTAGTTAGGTTTGCCCAGCCTAGATTTAAAATGATGGGGGTCTCTAGGGTAGCCTGGCTTTTTTTTTTTTAATATATATCTGTCTTCGTTAGCAAGCAGAAATATTGAAATGCTGCTGTGGAAAACAGTGACTTGGAGTCTGGTGTCTGTATAAAAGTCTTTCACCTGTAGTCAACATGCAAGAACTGAGAGCAAACACACCCCTGGGCTCAGCTTTGCAGAGGTAATAGGCTCTGGAGATGATGTTTCCGTCATTCCTTGATGGGCTGGCAGCACTGTGATGGACAGGGATGGAAGCTTGGTTGGACAGGGTTGCTCTTCTTCCTCCAGCCTTTGCTCCCTCTGCACAGCTCTTTTACTGACAAAACAGTTTTCTGGTGGAAACCTGCAGAGCAGGTTCCCCAGCTGAGCTGTTCCCATGGTGTGTTGGCCTCCATGGGCACCACATCCTGATGGAAAACAAAAATGTCCAGAACAGGGCACCCAGCCTTCACCAGCCCATGGGCAATCTTCAGCTTGAGAGCCACATGCAATTTCCTGGGATCCCCAGGGAATGTCTGAGATCTGCTCTAGCCACAGCTCCCTGAGCTCCTCTGCACTGAAAGGCACTTGCCAACATGGATGAGAAGAGCTCAAGGAGACTACAAAGCTCTGGGAAGCCCCAGGTCAATCACTTGGGCACGTCTTGCTTGTCCTCTTTCCATGGCAAACTTCATCTGCTCCATGGGTTGGCTTGTGGTGTAGCTAACTCCCTTTTGACACTCAGCCTAGAGCAGACTATATGGAATTATGGCCACTGCTGAAGCTGTACTTGCACAAAGGTACCAAATGGTCACTGCTGAGACTGGACTTGCAGAAAGGTCCCAAATCTGGGATGTGGCTGCTGAAGGTAGATGGACACTGCACGTGGCACTAATTCCACACACCCAGGTGGACACAGCCTGCTGCCTTCTAGCAACCCTGTTGCTTTTCCACCTTGGAGTCACCCGGCCATCCCTGCAGGCAATACACTGCAGGTTACAGTGCTGGAGAGGAGACAAAAAAAGCACAAGATGATGGCACAGTCTCCAGTCCTGGGACTTTCCTATCCAAACTCTGCTCTATGGGTGCCAAATGGAGAAGAGAGGAAATGTGCTAAAGCTTTGTTTACCCGCCAGCTCTCTCCAGGATCTCAGCAATCAGCTTTTGAATTTGATAGCAACTGCATGTCTGTGGCTCACGGCCAGCCAAAACAACTTTGACAGCGAAACCCTGTCATATTCTTTTTAAAGGTCACCACAAGTGAGCTGGGCTCCTTCTATCAACTTATCAGTTCTTTACTTAAACCAGCTTAAATAAAAACTTCCCACGGTGAATTATAGTTTAACAGCATGTTATTCTGTGATAAGCACAATCCGTGATGCCCAAGACACTCTCCGCTCCAGAAATCCCCGATAACAGCACATCTCTTTGGTGAGGCACGAAGTTATCTGCCATCATCATAATGCACCTTCTCCTCCATCTAGACATTGGGTACATAAGCAACTGATGGGGCAAATAAGGTTTCCTGGGAATGGTTTCTACTTTTGGCAAAAAAAAAAAAAAAAAAAATAGCTAATTCATTGCTGTTTTAGGCAGAGAGGCATCTCATTATCTCAGTCCTGATGATGCTTTGGTTTGTCTGTGTCTACTCCACCCCATATCCTTCAAGCTCAGCATCAACACATGTCTTGTGTGGGTCATCTCTGCTGTCCCACAGACCAGCTGTAGGTCAGTACAGCTGTTAACAGCAGTAAAACCCTGGCACAATAAAACTTTCCTGGAAATCGTTCTTCCGAGCTTCTGTTTTCAGTGGTCTGCGGACGTTGCCAAACTGGAACGGTTTGACCTGAAATTTTTGGCATAGTGGGTATCCAGCCCAGGCTGTGTGGTCTTGGAAAGCTTTAACCAATATATGAGAGATATCTCTGATTAGATAACATTTGTGTTGTTGAAAATAAAATTATAACAACAGTGATCCTTCCCACATGGTGTAGGCAGCAATTCCCAGTGTGCTTCTTCTGGAAAGCAGGAAACTGGGTTGCACCGGTACCAAGGTTGAAAATGCTTTGGAAACACATAGACTATGCTTTGCTGACGGGTCTTAGTGTGATGGAGACAGCTGACTTCAGGCAGAGTTGGAGCTGCTCCTCAGAAAGTGAAAGATCATTTACTCTTCTCTCCCAGTCCTGTCCCCAGGACACCTCAGTGCCAGCCAGAAATGACAGAACAGATTTCCAAGCCACAGAGAAGCCCCAGAAGCACATCACTAATGCAGGCAAGGTGGTGACTTGCACCCAACATGGAACAGAGGGCTAAGCCATCACTCCCAGAGGGGAGAACAGACTTCTCTGCCTCTCTCCACTGCTAAATCCAGGTCCTCACCACCAGCACCTTCATAGGAAGGTGGAGGGTGCTAAACCCCCTTCTGATGTCACGTACATGCTGATTGGGAGGGTGATGGGATGATGCCCCCTTTTCCTTACTGCATTGCTGGAAATCCTCTAGGACACAACCATGCCCTCACCCCGTGGTTCAGGCAACCAGTTATGTCCTCTGCCCAAACAGGCTTTTCACACAGGTGTATAAAGACATCCTGAAGCCTCTGTCCATGCTAGGAAGTTCTTCATCCCAGAGACAGAAGAACTGGCAATTGTTCCCAGCTCAGTTTCAGCCAGATGGGTTGGGCATCAGTCTTGTGTGTCAGTCTGAGACCCTTCAATTACAAGGTTTGTGCAGCTGAAATCATACCTGTTCACAGAGATGCCTTCTGCTCCAGGCTGAACCTCAAAAGCAGGGGATCAGAGCAGTGGCATGCCTGTTGGAGAGTAAGTGGGGGCTTTTGCCAGACTGATAAGCCTGAACCCAACCTCTACAAGAAAGAGGCAACAGCAGAGTTTTAGGAAGCTTGTCAGGTCCCTCACAACTTCAGCTGAAGCTTGTTGTGTACCTTGTATATGTCCAAAAGCCATTCTCATATGTCACACAGTCAGTGTCAGTTGGGACTGACAGTCCTAATAACATCAATTTGAATTTGAAATCAGCTCAAACAAGTCTTGCATGTCCCTGTCTTGGATGGGGCTGGCTTGGAGGTTTGGAAACCCACCCTGCCAGGGGTGCTCCTCTCAGCCTCTCTGAAACCATCTCACCAACATTCACAAGATGACAGGGTGTCTATGCAAAGACTCTTATGCACTATGACTGGCTAATTCTCTGTTGGAGAGATGCAGATTTCCATCGTGCTGCTTTAAGTTTAGAGCAATGGTACTGGTCCAGTCACTCCAGACTTTTGGGGATGCAGCAGGGGCATAATTCATCCCTGGCTGGACCTCACTGGATCTACACTCAGTCCATAACACACACAGGCTATTGAAGGTGTCATTTGGTTTCTTCTATATCAAGCATCTCATTACCCTACACACTCTTACAGCATGCAGCTCATGATCCTAGATTATCCAGCCTTGCACAGTGCTGCACCAGAAGTCCATAACAGACCTTCACCACAGTGAACATTCCAGCTCCTGTCAAATGAGTCATCTGTTCTTAAAGCTTCTGTGACCAAAATATGGGGTGAGAATGATTGACGGAAAGCTGGAGTCCTTCCCTGGCCCCTTCACATGGTTGCAGTGTGTTTCATCTCCTGCTGTCAGGGAGCATCTCTGGGGCCAAAGGACTGTTTGCTTTCTAGAAACATTTATTTCTTAATCTTGCTGTAAAAAGAGAGCCATGGGGCTTTACTTGCTCCATCAGAAGGAGAGTGTTGGATCACCAGGGAGAAGAACCTGTGTAGATCTAACAACTGATATTTAAAACCCAACCAAACAACCAAACAACCAACAAAACAACAAAAGACCCTAACAAAAAACCAACAACAACAACAACAACAACAAAAAAAAACCAAACTAGCTCAACCTGTGTGTGTTCCTCCACATCACAGGCTTGGCTTAACCATGGTCCCGTTCTTCTCATCAGAATGAAAAACCTGAACAGCTCCTGTACTTCAGACAGAAATAAATACAGCAGATCTAATCCTAGGACTTATTCCAAGCTTCCTTTGTCCCTTTTCTGCTGACAAACCTTGGGGAAATCAGTCCTTTCCTCTTCTCCTCTCAGCATCTATTCTGACACAGAGAAACCTTGGTTGAGGTTTTGGGGCTTTTCTGTGGGTAAATGGTGAGCCCTAAGCCCCTCAGAAATGCTGGTGAACTCATCATGACCCTGAGGAATGAATCATGCAGAGATTCAGAGATCTACTAAGTGATGGGGCAGATATTGCAACCAGCCACCTGTAGCTCAAAACTGGCATCTCCTCCACAAGGTCACTTCTGTTCTCCTGAACATCCCTTTGATAATACCCCTTGTCCTTCTGACACCTTGGTAAGGCTGGAGAGGCAAACATGCCCCTTCCCACCCCCTGTTCTTCTTTCCCTAATGTCTCATTTATTTACCATTGTTAAAATTCCTCTCCAATTAATTCCTATCCCTCACTTGGTTTCACTTTTTAATTCTCTTCTGCCTTTGTAATAACTTATAGTCTTACTAATTGACCGAGGAACTTGGGGATAGGAACAATTTTTTTTTTTAATAATTCATTTTATTACTGCTCTTCATTTCCTATTCTCTTGCTGTACTGGCTCTCTGAAGTAACCCAGGAGTGGATTTTCTCATTTCCAATCCCCTGCTTGCAGACAAGTTTCATAAGTCTGAGAAGGAAAATTAAAATAGGAGTAATAATAATAATGATAGCAATAATAATAACAACAACAGTAGATAAAGATGAAACTGTAGCAGTCTGAAGGCAGATTAGTGGTTGTCTGCAGTAGATATCACTCAGAGCTGATGTTGAACCATGGATTGATCCAGAGGTTCATAAAGATGAACATGGTCCATTGGACTCTGGAGGTGTCTTTATTAAAGCCTCCAGATTTTAGGTACTTGATCTGCTCTGCATAGTTGAATCCCCCAGGACCTGATGGGAGATATTTGGGTCAGCGTCCAAGCATCCACTTCAAGACATAGAAACATGGTCTTGGCCCATAGGGTTCCATGCAGTAGAGGCTATCTGGTGACTCGCAACCACCCAGTCCTTCTCTAATTCATCATCTTCCTTCAAAACATCTTCTAAAAGTCTTCCTTGACCTACAAGTCAGGGGGAAAACCTCCAGCATGGGGATGTTTGCCATCCACCCACAAATGGAGTGAGACCTACACCCAAGAGGCTTCTCATATCTGACCACAGACCCTTCCAGGGGCAGTGCCTTTAAACACCTTTCTGAATCTGTGTGTGAGTGTGGCTGGCCATCCTTCCTCCTCCCCCTTCTTCCTGCAAGAGCTACTAACAGGGTTAATACCTGAGTGGAAAGGAGCCCGGAAACATTTCAGTGAATATCGCAGGTACCTCTGGTTTTTATGGCTTCTATTATAATGCCCATTATTCTGCTCAAATGTGGTTATTGGCTCATTAGTATTTAAATCAGCTGATAATACGCAGAGAGATATTCCTTCTGACACCAGCTTTACAGCTGGTCTCTGTGGTGCGGAGGTTATAACGGTGCCAGTTGATGCCATTTATGTCAAACAAGCTTTGATTTTTAGCCTGCAGTCGTGATAGAGCAGGGCCATGCAATTTGGTGAGATTAGCATTTTGCCGTCCACAAAGGGAGGATTACGGAGCTTATTGTGGACTGCGAAAATGAGTTGTGAGGGAGGAACACCCGGTGCTTTGCTTTCTTTATGGACAATACAGCCCCGTGGCAGTGTCGAGGGAGGAGCAGAGGCGATGCGTTTTAAGCAGCTTTGATGGCTGCAAAGTCCCGGTCGCTGTCACTTTTTAGGGTGGATAATGAGCCAAAATCTCACAACTCATGGAAAAAAAAGGAAGAAAAAAAAAATACAACAAATGGGGGTGGGGATATGGGAGAGGCAGGATGGGGAAAGGAGAAAGTAGGTAGAAAGAGGTAGAGAGTGGGGAGAGGGGATGTTTAGGAAGGATGAGAGCCAAGGCAGGCAGAGAAGGTGGTTGTCCTCTCCCTCTCCCCACACACATCCCCTCTATTTCACACTTGCTTTGGCCCTTTGCAAGGAGAAAAGAAAACAGCAGAATTACAGACTTCCATTGTCCCTTGGAGATCTTGCTTGTGATTTTGCCACCTGTAGTGTGGTCTTGAGAACTTTGGCAATAACAAATTAGCCTAGTTTTCTCTAGCCAGCAGGTAGTTACCGCCCTGGGTGGCCTCTTATTTAAGTGATTAATTCACACACGCATATTGGAGGTACGTAAATGCACAGATGAGGTGTTGGCTCTGCACAAGTCTGTCAGAAGTCTTCTGGAGAAGGTGGAGACTCTGTAGACTTTATCTGGGGGACATCTCTTGTTGAATGTCACAACTCCAAATCCCATATTCAGTGGGTTCTGTATTGCTCCCTATTCACAAGTAAAGGACTTGGGGTTTTACCTGGTATCCAGCTGGACATTTGACCCAAGAGCCCCAAATATCCTGAGACTGCATGATATAAAAATGCTGGAAGTCACCCCAGAACTGGAGATCCCCAGGGGTTCTCACTGAGACAAAGACCTCAAAGAGCACAAGCTCTCCTGTGCCCTCTGACATGCACCAGGGTTCTTCCCACACATCAGAACAGCCACTGGGACTAATTGGACTTGGGACTCGTTGAGTTAGGAATCTAAAATTGTCTCCAGGAGCATTGGTATCCCTCATGAAGGACACTCAGATAATGAACCGCTTGTGCACAGGAGCTTGAGCATGTTCCTCTTAATTTTTCTGTTGCAAGTGGGAGGGAAGCAGTGAGTGACAGTACTAAACAGAGCCCTAATTTCACCCAAGTGTTACCCAAAGTTTCTAGCTCACATTTCCTCTCCTGCACCTCAGGAGGTGAATCAGCTCTTGCTACACCATGCACTGGGCTGGGGGGTGAAGACCCAACACCACCCCTGTGTGGGAGGAAGGTTTCCTCTCTCTCCAGTCTCATTCCTGAAGGTGTGTTTGTGACTGGGAAGGGTTCTAGATCCCACACTTGAACTACCTACCTGCCTCTCCAGCTAATGAATCTTCCTTGTCATTTACATCATACCCAGCCATTAGCTGTAAGAGATTTAACAGGCTCCCTAAAAGGAGCAAAAGTGTTCTCAGATTCCTCCTCTGGGCAAAAGAGATGCATGTAGGAGGGTGGTTAATAGAGGAGAACTGCACTGTATACCCTCCAGTGATGTGTCTCCATGAAGGAAAAAAGAAAATCAGCAACAACAAAAAATTAGAAAAAAAATTAGAAAAAGAACCCAACAAACCCCTCCCAAAATACCCAACCTCAACCCCCCTGTGCGAGTCTTCATTTCAAAACACAAACTCATTGCCTTCTTGCGCAGCTCTCACTGTGATAACACAACTTCATTTCACCTGTCCCAGGACAGTGAAGAGCAGCAGATTGAACGGGCTATCTCCTCAAAAAAAAAAAATTAAAAAAAAAAAAAATTAATATGAGGGAAAGAAAGCTCATTGCTGCCTTCAGAGCCTGGAGGCATCATGCTTTTCCAGGCCTTGACAGCAGAGAGCTGTGCTGCTGTGGTCACAGAGCCACTTGCACGTCCTCATTTTACTCTTGCAGGGAAAGCAGTTGTCACAACTAATTACAAGCATGGTGGAGGACGTGGTCTCCAGTCATTGAAAGCACTTCTGGAAAGAGCTTCCACACCAGGGAGGATAATCAGGTGTCTGGGCATCTGCCTAAGGATTCAGGAGATGGATGCTCGTGTCCCAGCCACCCTACAGCTTCTTGGGTGACCTTGGCCAAGCCAGATGCAGGCTGCCAGTGGTGATGAGCAATGCAATTCCTCTTGACAATCCTGTCTCTGGCCTCTCAGCATCTTACTTAACCTGTTTGTGAACTGGAAAGGGTGGTCTTCTGGTCTCCCAGAGCAAGAGATGTCCCTTTTTGTGCCAAGAAAATTTCCCACCCTCCCCCACTGCTGGTTTGTTGGCCCTGTCCCAGGGGAGATAAGGGTCAGCAGCAACCACAGTGGGATAAACAAGACCAAAGGGATGATCTGTCTCTTCGCTTGCACCTAAATCCTGCCCAAAGCAGAGGCATCACAGGGAGGAGTCCTCATCTCTTAGAGATGCATGCAAGGAGAAATGAGCACAGCCTTTTCCCAGCATCCTCCCTGCTTCCAACAGGAGCGAACACATTCCAGCCCCGGAGCAGCAGAAGGATGGCACCAAGCTCACACATTCAGCAGCTGTTTTTCCTGGGGCTGGAAGGCAGCTATCAGTCAAAATTAACACTGCATGACTGCCTGCAGGAAGGGGTTTTTACTGCTGAACAATAACAGGATAGCAAAGGGGAAAACTTGACTGGAGACAACAGCCTCATGTAGGGGATGAGGGCAAAGGAGAGATACTCACCTCTCTTCTCAGACAGGGTTTGGGAACATCTGTTTTTAAACATCTGCTCTGACACAGGTTTTCTGCATTAGCATGGACCAGTGTCTTACAGATTAATCGAGGTCTTGCAGCTTCTGTTCCAGAGCATGACAGCCATACCCTATGTCAGGTGTTGTGGGGTGTTTGTCCATCCATGTCCCAGGTACCTTTGTGAGCAGATCTTGCGTAGAGGTCACTTGAGAGTAGTTGCACCCCTGCTACTCTGTCCTGCTTCCTGGATCCGGGTAGAAATAACTGTCAGGCACTTCATTCCAATTCAGACATAGTTTGTCCTGCAAGGGAGCCCTGCACTCTGAGGTGAGGCCACTGTCCTGGTTTGAGCTGGAACAGAACCAGTTCTGTTCAGGGATTTTACTTTTCAGCTCAGTCTTGCTCTAGTCACTGCACTGTCTGAAGTTATCAGCAGATCTTCACAGGCAGTCTCTGCTTCCAGCAGCGATAACGCTCCGTGTTTAGAGTTACCACCAAGGGTTGGGGTGGGCAGAAAGGTTCTTGCTTAGACTTGCTCCTGTGCAGACCAAGGTCATTGCTCAATCCTGTGCACCACATTGGTTACAGTAAAAAAAGAGGTGGTACCTGAGGGGATGAGGGGACAGGACAGGAGACCCCAAACTGACCAATGAGGGATTCCATCCCATATACATCACATTCGGTGTAAAGCTGAGGGATCACAAGTGTCAAGCCTCTTCTTCAATGGCCAGACATCCATGGAGGGCTCTGTCCCTTCTGCCTTCAATCCCAATCCATGTGGGTTTGAATCCAGTTCAGAATACAGCTCCCAAATTCAGTTCCTGTCTGCTGCTGAGTCCAGCCTTTGACTTCCCCAGTGCCTGCTCCACAGCACCAGTGGTGACAGTGATGCAATTGCTGGCTGGGGGAGGCAGCGAGGGGGGTGTTGGAATTGGCACTGGTTTTCTATTTATGTTCAATTTTATTATTATTATTTTCACTGAATCTGGTTTAATTTTCTTTTCCAATCCACATGTCTCTCTCCTTTATTCCTTTATGGGAAGGGAAAGGAGTTGAGAGAGCAACTGTCATTTCTTTAGTGGCCAGCCCATCCTGAACACTTGACAGCCACCATCTCCCCTCTTCTACCATCATCACTCCCTCTCTACCCTTTCATGCAGCCAGCATGAGCACACAGGGCTTTTTGCTCCAGGAGGTTTTGCACCTCTTGCTCCCCTTTGGGACCAGCACATCTCAAAGCCCCTTACTGACCTCTCTTGTGGGCAGTCAACTCATGCCAACTTGAGGCTAGGGAAAAACTACTTTGCCAGGCAATAGGACAGGGGGTAATTCTCTTTCCTTCATGAAGGAGTTAAACCTGAGTCACTATTTATGGTCCTGCACTATAGTAAAAAGAAAAAGAGAGTGTTTCCACCAAAATTAGACCCTGTTCTCCTTTTTCACCACGGTTCTGGTGCCATGGCCTCTTTTGGGGGCATTGCAAGTGTCACATCATTCAAGGTTCTGCTGACTCTGGATCCACCAAGGGTGGCCTAGAGAAAGCAAATGGTATCTGGCAGGGTGGCTGATGTGAGAAGAGCTGGCTGGCTCTACTGACATTCCCTGTAAAGAGATGTTCCTCAGCTCCCTGCCACCATCAAAGTAATGCTGTGATGAGTGTACATCGTCCTCAAGGTGCCAAGAAACTGTGTGAACCCAAGCAGAGGCTGCAGGGCCATTCTCACGGGAGCTGTGCTGTTTTGCTATGACAGAGAGGGGCCAGAGGCATCTCTGGTGCTTTGGCCTACACAGAAAACCAGAGTGAGAGATTTTCTCTGTGTTCTGTTCCTCAGACTAATGCAGGACTCTAAATCTCCTCTTTTTTTTTTTTTTTTTCTTTTCCATTTTAATCTGTCAATTTTCTATTTCCCTTCTGAACTCAGCAGAACATGTTTCCCCCTTCTCTTCGCTGCAGGATATCAGCCCAACATTTCAAAGCTCGCTCCTCTCTGGACATAGCCTTAGCAAACAATATTGATGATCTAACTTTTTCTCCACAAGGAAAGAGGAATATGCTCCCTGGTGCTCTTGTGTACGGTGTGAAAGCGATCCCAGTGGGAAAGAGTTTGCAAATGAAAAGTGACAAACACTTCCCACGATGGCATCGTTTCCCTAATCACCTTCAGCGGCATGGGCAGCAGCTCCCCCCCTCTGCTTTCCCTCCTTATTCTGCTAGGGCAGGTGTAGCCCCACAGTCTTCCCAGTTCCAGGGCTGGAGGATTCCAGCAGTATTTTGGGATCTGAGACAGTTTGCATGGAATCATAAAATCACAGAATGGTTTGGGTGGGAAGGGACCTTTCAAGGCCATCCAGTCCAACCCCCCTGCACTGAGCAAGGACATCTGCAACTAGAGCAGGGTGCTCAGAGACCCGGCCA
>JAAGNO010016081.1:0-15323 GCA_033439905.1 Ceryle rudis
GAACTTTGGGGGAGGTGACATGCTTTGAGTCAAAATGTCCAAAAGTATTGTCAATGATTTGCTAGAGAATAAAAATAATAATAATTTAAAAAATAATAAAAAAAGGGGCGGCTCCACTTTTGCTGGAGCAGAAGTGACCCAATAGAGCCAGAGGAGTGTCATCCATGGCAAAGTCAGTCTCTGGGCTAACATCCTGCCTTTAAATTGCTTGAAGCCTCAGTAGATTTTGAAAAGATAGGCCTCGTGGTGCATGTTGGGGAGTCAAGAGAAAAGAGAAGCTGGAAGTTCTCACCTGGTGCCCCTTTCCACGGGAGAAGGATGGAGGCTGTAATGATTTACTGCAGCACGAACCTCCCTGGGAAAGCAGCACTGAACTGCTGAAGCCGTTGACTATAACAACTTACCAGGCTCAGCTCTTTGGGTTTCAAAGTCAGAAGTCAGCCAATGTCTTCTTGGCATGAAGGAGCCCAGAGAACAAAAGTGAGCAGGACGTGTATTTTATTTTTCTTCTTTTCAAAACATGGAAGATCCTCCAGCTCATCAAATAGTATTTCTGCTTCCGATCCCTCCAGGATTGCCCTGTGGTCTTGCTTGTGTGGGAAGGATAAGAAAACCTTCCCTGGGATTACAAACCTTTGGTCTCTAGCAGTGGTGGGATCAATGCCATGTGGCGTGGAGTATGGGGTGTCAGTGTCTCTTTTCCCCAGGTCACTGTAATATCTCCTTGCCCATTAGCAGGAATGGAGTAACCCCCTTGCATCTTTGGAAACTTTTGTTCCTAGGAAGGAAGGTTTGGGTGAGGTTTAATTTCCATCTAATAGCCTGTTACAATCTTCACATGGCTTCTTTTGAGAATGCCATTAAAAATCAATTACATTAATGGGGCTCATTGGAGATGTTCTGAAATAAGGATAGGATTAAGAAAAGTGACTTTGCAAAACCAGGCCCTTGGTGCTGGTGCAGGTGAGGTCACAAGGGAGTAATTCTCTTGCCCTGTCATAGATGATGCCCCAACAATACAGTTGGGCTGGTCGCTCATAATTATTCCAGCATCTCTAGGAGCTCCTTCAGGTTTTGGTCAGCCATCTCTAACTGCACAACAGGTAACTACCACCCTGGAGATCTGGTGCTCCTTGATACTGACCTTGCAGTGTGTCCCTAAGTTTATCGTGTCATTGTGTGACAAATTGGAGCATGGTCTCTCACTGGTCCCAGACAGGATTGTCTAGTGGCTGGGCACCAGTCTGGGTGAATGGAGATCAGCTTTTCTGCGTGGTGGTCAGCAGAGGCTGGGCTACGTGGCCCCATCTGGGAAATAACAGCACTGTCAGAGTGTTGAGAGGATGAACGTGTTGGAACATCACAGTGTCATCCTCTAGTAAGGGAGGTTGTGTGGCTTCCTGAAGTGGCCAGATAAGTAACGCTGTCCCCAACCTGCCTGCGCTGAGCAATGTCTTCACTTCTAATTCCCATTTTGCAATTTGCCATCCTCTCAAACCTCATTTTATGCACAACTGTGAGCTATTTTTCACGTGTGAGATGTAGGTTACTATTCATCCTCTTAAAAACCCTGTTGGTTTTCTTTTTCCTGGCCAGAGGATCCTTTTTGTTTAAAAAAAAAACCCGGAAACAACTTCTGAGAGGTTTGTGAACAAGGTCTTTCAGACATCAGGAAATGTTATCTCCTCAGCCTGCTGCTCCAGAGGTCTAAGAGGATTGAGGGAAATAATGTTCTGTCCATGGCTAAATTCACTGTAGTGTGGTTTGTCAAAGAGGATCCTTACCCATGGAAAGAAGACTGCGATAGAGTGAGGCTTGTTGAGCTCTCAGGCGTGGCGCAGGCAGTGTGTACAGCATGGAAAGGTGAACCGTGTGGGCATCTTGTTGTGAGCCTGATTAGGACCTTGTCTAGAGGATGGACTGAGAGGACAACCTCCAGCACCTCTTCCATGGGGTGTGAATTAATGGGTGTCCACACCATGCTTGGGGCTGTGCAGGAAGGGCAGAGCGCCACCTGCCTCCCCGTGCAGGTTGTTTCTGGCAGTGGTGGCATGGCTTTGGCCCTGCTGCTGGTGGAGGAAGCATGGCTGAGGCTGGGATCGTAGTGGATATGCTGGGGAAAGCTCTTTACTCAGAGCCTGGTGGCACTAGGGGGGATTGAGGTGGAGCTGGGAAAGAATCTGCAGTATCCACAGTGACCTGGGGTGAAGAAAGCACAGGAGAGGAACAGAGCATCTTCACCAGGACAGAGACAAGGCCCTGGTGTACTTCCATCACACCTGGAGACTCCTGTTTGTTTGTTTCTTTGTTTTCAGGAACGTTTGTAGGAAGGAAAGCGTTGTGTGAAATCCATCTGCCCAGTGCCAGTGTTTCCAAATGGTGTGTGGGTAGCTCAGCTGCAGACGGGTGGTCTGAGGGTCTCAGCCACGAGGCAGAGCCCCATGGTGTTTGCAGCCACGTGTCAGGCAGCGTATGGGTGTCCATGGGAGGTGCAGGGAAAGGCCTGCCTCTTGTCTGTAAGAAATCTCTGGCTGTTAACCAAGTGCTTGTCTTCACCAGGATCCATTGGTGATGCTTAGGTCTGCTTTCCTCGTTAGGAATGAGGGAGGTGAACAAAACTAAAATCACCGATAACACCTTTAAACCACCGACAGAAACAGGGTGAGGACCCACATGGTTGCCCTGTGTGCCTCGACCGAAGGACTTCCAAGGTGCAGCTGAAAAGAGCCATCTATTGCCTCAGCTAGAGCATTGAGGTAGGGTGGGGAGGTAGAAACCTGCTGATCTGGTACCCTTCAGTGGAGCTCTGCACAGGCTTCAGCCAGTGTGTTATCAGCCTTAATATCTTGGGGCTGAAATCTAAGATGGCACGTGAGCTCCTCGGGCTCCCTCCCTTCCCTTGGCACCTCCTGCAGCCTGCGAGCCAGCTGGGGCTGGGCGTACATTAGACTTGAGATGGTAACTTGATGGAAATAATAACTACTGAAATGTTTGGGCTTTGCTTTCACGAGGTGAGGCTGGGTAACTGTGTGATGTGCCTTTCATGAGGCACAAAAGGGTGCTGCTGAAGCTCGGGGGTTAGGTAGCTGGCTCCTGCAGCACGTGGAGCTAAGCTGTGGTCTGTGCTGGGTGCAGCTCCTCTTCCCTTGCACTTTGATTAAAGCAGATTCAGCAGCACAAACCCCATCTCTTGCCACTTCCCACCTCATCCGGCCCCAATCCTGATTTGTGCGTGCGTGTGAGGATCGCTGAGTCCATGAGCTTCACACGAACGTAACCTTGCAGCAGAGGGATGGAAAGGGCATTGCTCAAGAGTGGCCCCAGCCAGCCTCACAGCGCAGTGTTCCTGGAAATTGGCTGTTTCAGGCAAATATCTGGGAGACAGGGAATTTGTGTTTTGTTTTCTTTTTCCGTCCTGTCTCTTGCTGTTCATTTTCTCCCTAGCACCGGGGCTGCAATTCCAGGAACCCTGGCTCTACTTGAGAGCACCTCTCAAACACGGCTAAAAGTAATTAAACCTTTCAGCTTTCTCCTGTTCAGACTTATGGTTGTTCTTCAAATGTAGATTTAAGATGGGGACAAAATGTACGAGCTGAGATCTGACATCCTGTTCCAGCATCGAGCAGGTGAATGGAAGAATGAAGAGACTATTCAGAGGGCCCCAGTGCTGCTCCTGAAACAAGGAGAGATGGTTGGTTGCTGCCAGGTGCAGCCTTTCTTGCTGCTCCCCTCTCCTCTTCCCGTAATTAAGTAAATTTAACTGTCTGATAGGTATGGAAATGGATGTGGCGCAACTGCTCTGGTTGTGCAACTGTTATTTCAGCTTGCTTGAAGCTCTGGAAAATCAAGAACATTGTTTTGTGCCACCCAAAAGCACTGAAAGAACCAAGTTTCTGATGAAAAGCGGCTTAGGCAAGGCGATTGGGTAAAGTGAGGAGTAATGGTTTTGTCTAATGTGAATGAAGAAAAAATGTTGAGCTTTTAATGTTCTCAATAACTTCAGTTTTATTTGTGAAATTAAACAATAACATCCAAGTAGAAAAGACCAAACTCCAAAGGTTTCAATTTAACAATGTGGACATACAAGATGTTCTCTGCATTCCCTTCCTTCAACATTTTGGCAAAACTTGTCTTGAGTTACTGAAGTGTTGTAGTTGTTCCGAATCTCAGGGGAGTGTCAGGGGAGGGTATTCAACAAAAATTATCCAGCTAAAAATTTCTGTCGTGCTGTTGTGCTACTCAGTTCATGGGTAGATGGGGGCCAGCAGATAGTCAGAACATCCTTAAAGATACAGTCTTCTGCTGAAATGTCTTCCTGTTAGTGAAACTCCCCGACTGCTCTGTGCTCATGGGTGTTGAGTGATGGCCCAGCCTGCAGAAGCTGAACTTCAAGCTGCTTAGGCTAGATTTAGGGTTGAATGTCAAAGCTGTGGTCCTTGGAGTAACTCTGATGTATTATGGGTCTCCATCTGGGGCTAGAGCACAAGTCTGGTGAGGAGCAGCTGAGGAACCTGGGGTTGCTCAGCCTGGAGCAGAGGAGGCTCAGGGGAGACCTTCTGGCTCTTGACAGCTCCTGACAGGAAGTTGGAGCCAGGTGGGGTTGGGCTCTGCTCCCAAGGAACAACGGACAGGACAAGAGGAATCAGCCTTAAGTCATACCAGGTGAGGTTTAGGTTGGAGCTGAGGAACAATTTCTTCCCGTCCATGGTTGTCAAGGGCTGGCCCAGGCTGCCCAGGGCAGGGGTGTCCCCATGATGCCTGGAGGGGTTTCCAAGCCGTGGAGCTGTGGTGCTGAGGGATGTGGGTTAGTGGTGCCCTGGCAGTGCTGGGTTAATGGTTGAACTTGAAGATCTTAAAGGTCTTTTCCAGACCTAGCTGGGCTGCTCTAAGCCACCTTGCTTTGCCTGTCCCTGATGGAAAGTCACTGCTTCTGCTCAACAGCAGAGGGGCACAAGATGCCTGCGATGGTGTGTACAGAGCATGTGAGCATCAGCCTGGGTGGCTGGTGGGATGGGACATGCTGTGCTGCTGGGGGTGCAGGTGATCTCCTCGCTCTGTTGAGTATTAACTTGCATCTCTATAGCACAGCAGCTCCCAGAGCCTTTTACAACCTGTGCACGCAGCACACGTGTTGGGTGGTGTCCAGCTCTGTTTGCTCAGTGCTTTGCTCATGGGAGGTGCAGCATGGTAGGGAGGAAGGCTTCTGCTCTGCCTCATCCTGGCAGCATCTGTGTCATGAATGGGGAGGAGATGATCTTCCTTGGTGTGCAGAAATATGAGGTTGGGATACTTCTAGGAGCAGGGGCATTGCCGCAGGCACTCGGTCAGCCTCCAGTTTGACTTGTCCTGGTGCAAAGCAAACTCAGTACCCCAAACCCGTTTTCTGCTCTGTGAGGAATTTGTCAGAAATGGGGAAATGTTGGCATTGACCTTGCCTGGCAGTGTGTCTGCTCCATGTTGGTCTTTCATCACCCCCGTGCTTCTCTTCTGGACTCCAGCTGTGTTTGAGGCTGCAGAAGGGTTCACACTAATCTCATTTTCCATCTTCATTGCTCAGTGCACAGCCCTGGGTCTTATTTACAGCTTACTTTTTCAAACTGTGGGCTGAAGATGGGAATCTTCATTTCCTTCCAGGCCATTTTTAATGGACTGCATTTCTACAGTATGAGTGCTTCACACAAACCTTAACTCACTTTCACAACATTCCTGTGAGACAGACTTTGATGTTTCTTATTTTATGGTAGAAAGGGAGGTATAGGAATATGAAAGACAAAAGTAACCATTAATTTTCTCTTAAAACTTTTGAAGCAGGTTTTTGGGAACAGCAATAGGCTCGTTTCTCCTGTACGTGGGCTCATTCCCTGCCAAGTTTTAGGGCACCAATCCAAAGATTTCTAAGGCTTCTTGTGAAGTCCCTTGAGTTTTCTTATGGTCCTCCTTGATTTAGGAAGGGGCTTTGCCCCTCCATCACTTGCTGAAGAATGCCGAGGCAACTAGAAAACTTCACCTAAAAGTAGAAAATTATAAGCAACAAAAAGAGGTGGGAGTGTTGGGCTTTAAGACTGTGGGTAACTTCATCTACTTCTCATCTCATGATGCATAGATGCATACAGGAAGGAAAAAATCAACGTAGGTGATGATGGTAAAGAACGTCTTAGTGGACGCTTTAGCTCAGAGATGACAGTTTATGCAACTTGTACTGAATGCTCATCTGAAACCTTCTACCACTCATCCCATCATTTAGCCCTGTTTGCCATCTGTTAGTGAAAAGTGATTTTTGAAGTTGGTGATATAGCTGTACCGTGGAGGAAAAAAACCTTAGTGATATTATTTCTTTCCTTGGTATATATGTGCTTTAGGAGGAAAATGTCCAAGAATAATTGAGATGAATCAGTTTTCTATATGTGGATTGTTTGAATATTTAACATCTGAGATCTTGTGAAGCAAAAGGGGCAAGTAACAAACATTGTTTATTTTTAGGTCTAGAAAGGGATGAAGCTGCTGGCCTAGATTGTGTGCTCTTTCCAGGAGGAGCAAGGGAGAAAACAATCAGAAGCAGAGTGTGTCTTTGCGTGACGGGGAGGATTTCTCATGTTTATTTAAGATGACAAAACCAGTTGGTGTTCACGTTGAATTGTTTCGGTTGTGGAGGGAAAAAGTAAGATAGAACTTGTGCGGAAACTTTGAAGACAATGTTTCTTCCTTTTGAAACTGGTTTCATTTCAGTTGTCCAAACTGAAAATTGTCTGAACTAAACATACTTAAAAAAAAGGAATACCTTCCCCCTCTCTCCATCTCTTCCCCCGTTCAACCCCTGGTCAGGAGCTGGGACTGCCTGGTGAAAGAGCTTCCCAGAGTCCCATTTGGGGCAGAGCTGTAGTAGATGCAATCATGCCCTTGGGACTCAGAGGCCACTGTGGGCTTTTTTGCTTCAAGAGGACAAAACTGGGTGCGTTGCCTGGCATAATACAGGGCGTCTGGCTGATGCCCACCTGAGAGAGGAGATGGGGTGGGTGGGCATTGCTACATCTCTGCTGATGCTTCCTGCAGACCTGCACCCAGAGATGCTGATCTCTGTCAGTGTTATTGTGGTGTTTTGGGTCCCACAGTCCCACTGGTGTCTGTGTAACATGGACCAGATGGTCCAATGAGAATTTGAAACAACGGCTCTGCAAGGCTGGTTGTATCCCCCAGCTGCTCAAGCCCAGGAGTGTTTACAATTGCTGCCTTAAAAGTTTACCCTTTTGACCGACTGGCAACAAGAAGAGGGGGGAGATTCATCTAGGAACAGAGTGGCTCTGGAAATTGCCCCAGCCTGCCACCACCCCCTGCCCCACATTCATCTGGGGGAGCAAGGCTAAACTCTGCAAAGATAAAATCTGTGATATCCATTTCCCTGGGCACTGATCACTTCCTTGCTTTCCCAGCTGCCACAGTGTGAAGATCTTGGGAGTTTTGTAGGCACTTTCCCCTCCCCTCCTTTCCCCTGGGCTGTTCCTGGCTCTTGGCCCTGGTTGCAGTGAAAGATGCACCTTAACACTACTGACCTGCTCACAAAATCTCAACTGTTTGTCAGATGGGTTATAAATATTCACCAAATTAAGTCATAACTACAAGTCAGGAAGAAGTTTGCGCTTTCACTGCATTTCTTACTGGGAGATATTGATGTTACTTAAAAAAAAAAAAAAAGGCACAAGATACGCTGAAAGGATGGAAATAAGTGGGGAGAAAAATTGCCTTTCAGCTGAGAAGTGGAAAATTTCTACCCAAAAGAAGAATATTTCTGGGAATGACAACACAATGGAAACGTCGTTCTCTGATGCAGTCACTGTTAAATGAATATTATTTATGTTGGAGGAAAGAAACACAATGTGGTGGAAGTTATTTGGCTGTAGGCTTGAGGAGGAGAAAAAAAAAAAAAAGAGAAAATCCAGAATATGAGCAGATATTCATAGTTCGCAAGTGGGGAGACTGGGATAGAGATGAGCTAAAGGTTGGAGGCTCCAGACTATTGCTCTTGTAATTTGCATTTTGTTGGCATCTATAAAATTAAATTACGATGATATTTGTTTCAAGCAGAAGCGCTTAACGGGCATAGGAAAAGCTGTCTGAAACATTAAGCGCATATTCAAACTAGTTTTCTGGAATGAAATCATTAGGAGTAAATAGCTACTCTTTTCTGGCTGAGGTGGGATCATGTTCTCTGTGTTGCTTTAATAGCAAGTCTAATGCCATTTTTGAGACCTTTTTTGAAGAGGTGATGCATTCTTAGCCGTGTGATGCTGCAAAGGGTGGTTGTTTTATGTTAATGTTTGGATGCTTCTTGCTCCAAAGGGGAGATGTAAGCCCCAGTTGACTTGGGTTGATTTGTGTGATTGGCGGATGAGTTAAATTCCACTGCAAATCGAAGCAGAGGTTTTATTCTTCTTTCCTGTTACTCAGCCCTTCCAAAGGTGTTGTAATGGTCTGGGGTCTGTAGTTGTGTGGTTCTGCTGCTCCTGTAGCATGGACTCGGCACGTGTTGCTGGGACCTACAGCTCCGAGGATTTTGGTGTGTCACGTTCTGCACAAAGATGAGAGGGTGATGGGAAGGTAATGATAAAGTGAGGGAACTTGCAGTGATCCTCCTCTTCCTCAGCTCAAAAAAGTGTTGCTCTTGTGTGTCAAAGAGGTTTTTCAACATGCTCATCTGTCCTGTGGTCTCTTGTGATGGTGTGCTGGCTGAGACCCCTTCTATCCTGTTGTAGAGCTGCTTTGTCAAAGGCAGAGGTTTTGTATTTAGGTTTTAGCAGTTTGCTGTAGGTGGCAGATCCTTAACGCTCTTGTTGCTGACTTTGGTGAGTTTCAGATCAGTCTCAAAATCTTTTGACCACGTTGCAGTACAGAATTCCCAGTGTGGGACTGGCTTGGTTGGTGCAGTTGCTGGCAGAGGTCTCACTGGCTTTTCATAAACCCACAGTCAGTTCAAGGGGGTGAAGGTAGAAGGGTGTCACATTTGTACAGTGCAAAGAGATGGGCCCTCCTGTCCCACAGCTTGTTGAACTCACCTTTCTCCTTCCTCATTGTCCCAAACTGATGTGCACTGGTTGGGCCATTCGTACACCCTGTGGGCAGGAGGTGGGAAGGCGCAACATTGCTGCTGGGGACCTGCCAGCAGCTACTGGTTGGGTCTGCAGGGCTCATGTATCCTGCTGAATTATTCCCTCAGCAATAAAGACAGTCAGATTGACAGCTAAAATATTTTCTCTCTTTGTAATGACTTTTTTTCACTCAAAATTTATGGATCTCTTTATGCTCGTAAAACATAGAAAGCATATTCTCTGTCCTGTTCCAGCATCACTTGCGTAAATTTGAATCCATCACTTTGAAATGATATCATTGCAAATGGGGTGCAGGATGAATAATGAAATATCTTGAACCCTAGTAACTTCAAATTAATGTCCTTTACTGCAAGTAATTACTATCCCATAAACTAATCCTTTGTACCTCTGAATAAGGCTTTCTAGACCCTCATGCCACAAAGTCCTTCAAGCTGTCCCTTTCAAGCTGTTCCGAACCAAAAATATACATAGACTCCAGATTCTGATAATTTCTCAGGCCTTTTAATTGGTTTTGTAGAACTGTTTGAGACTGGGAGTGTGACTGGAGCACGTGTCTGGATGACTTTGTCCTGGATACCAGTGGGATTTTCAATAGCCCTGTTGCTTTGTAGGTCTCCAAACACCATGCCGGTTTTGCAGCTCATTCGTGACCCTTTTTGGAACAAATATCAAATAGTTGCAGTCATCTTTTGTTGTAAATAGATTCTACCTTGTTCTTATGGCTGTGAATTGGTGTTTCTAGGAATGTCTCATGATAGGATTTTTTGCTGATGAAAGGAGAGGAAGAACTCCAAACCTAGATATAGGCTAACGTAACTCATGTCCTTCTCCGTGCCAGGTTTGCTTCTGTTTCTCGGTGTCCACAGCACAATGGAGGAAAATCTGGCCCCAGCTATTTCATGTGCAACTGAGACACAACTGGTGTCATTGAAGTCTGGAGATTTCAATCCACTCTTTTCCAGGAAAGTCTTTTCCCCCACTTCACCGGTGCTTTGTGATTGATCTTGCTGAATTCTAAAATTGCTCTCTTGGTTATAGATGAGGAACTGACTCTGGTGTCTGAAAGGAGCCTTAGCAACATGAATATATCTCCACAATTTTTAGGGTGATTACTCTGTCTTACAGACTAACAATCAATTTTTCCTCTTTTTCTTCTATTGTGTGTTGCACTTTTATGTTTCCAATTTGTCAATTTTTATAGTGTTATTCAATCTATTCTATATAAATCTGAACCCTGTGATTGGCCTTTCTGCATCATCTTGCCATTTGGAAGAGAAAGTTGATGAGCAGAAAGCTATGAAGACAAGTTTTCTCTATTCTACCCCAGAGTCTGTAAGGTTGTGAAAGGCTGAGCAACATATTGGAGACCTGAACCTGTTTGTGGGCTAATGAATCTCTTCCATAATTACCTCATTTTATAATGACTAGTTGGTGCCAGAAGCTTCAGGAAAAATCAACCCCAACCGGAATGACCATCAGGCTGTGTCATTAAACAGGGACTGACCCAGTCAACCAGTGTTATCAAAAAATTTAAATGTAATCTCTTGGGCGTCTGTCTCTGCGTCAGTCTCTGGAGGCTGCAGATCTCTGTTGGGTCTTCTAAGAGAAGTTTTCAAAAAAAGATTTAACTTCTTTCTCTCATGCTTAGTATCATAAGTGAGATGGCCCCATGATCTAAGTAAATGAATGTGCTACTGTTGGACCATTTCATCTTCATAAAGGCCATTTAGCACTCTTCTATTTTTTTTTTTTTTTTTTTTGCAAGGGAGCTCTTCAAAGTAAGTGTCAAGGAACTTGATGCAGACAATTGATGCCATCCTCAAGCTGTCCTTGCCAGCTGCCCAGCTTTAAATATCTCAGATGACACCGTGAAAGACTCCCCGCAGGGCTGTGAGAATCCAGAATGAATGAGTATCCTCGGATTAAATGATGATTAATTGGCTGATGAAATGGGCTGAATAAGGTGCTGCAAGGCAAGAACTCCTCCATTATAACAGCTGACCTCAGGCCAAATTTCCTCTATTTCCCCATCTGTAAAAATGGAAGTCTATTGCGTCATGAGTTAAGGTTGAAGTTAGCGCCTTATAAATGAGCTTGCTCTGGAGTGCAGAGATCACCTCCCTGTTTGCAACACCTACCCCAATATTTCTGTGTCACTAATGATATTTATGAAACTTTCATATCACGGGCTAAGTCATGAGGCAGGTTTTTCCCTAGATTGAAACCCTTTGTGAGCACCATGCGCCAAGTCAAAATGGCTTCACAAACATGTCTCCTAAGCAAGTCTTCACAGGAACCCGATGGAGACGGTCATGCTTCCAGCTTTTGTGTATCTTTGATCGAGGAGCTTGCAGCAGCTGGCAAGCAGACAATTATTGAATATGTCATGAAAGATGAGAGAGAAACATAACTATTACCCATCTTCTAGGAGAGGAAATGAAGGAGGGAGGTAGTAGAATAGTAATAAAGCAGCAGAGAACAAAAATGCAGTCGTCTTGATGTTTGATTTAGGCAGCTGCCTGCTTTTTTAAGACCAGGAAGGGGAGCGGGTACAGAGCATACTAAATTCCACCTCCTCTAGAGCTTGGTGTGAAGTTCATTGCAGATCTTCCTAGTGCAGATCTAAAACTGAGGCCCCAATGCAGCAAGGTCACTGAGCCCACACAGCACTTCTAGCTGAACTGGTTGGGTTTTTTTTCTTGGGTTTTTTTTTTCTTTCTGTTTTGTTTTTAGTCCTAGCATCCTGGCAATGACACATCTTAGCATCTGCCTCCGTAAGCTTTCCTTGCACCTTTAGATGCATATGGTTTCTTCTTAGCTTCCTGGCTGGATCTTTAGTGCACCCTCGTACATTACGAAAACTCCCTGCCATCTATCCCGGAGGTTGCATCCCTGTGCTATGTGAAGTGACTCTTACAGCTTGTAAAACATCCTGAGATCATTTGCCAAGAGAGATGCTGTATGTTTAGGATCATCATTATTAAGTCCAAGGTGTTTGGACTGTTTGGTTTTACATAAAACCAATTACTCTCTGAATGATGAGAAAAATGACCCATTGCAGGCTAGATGAAGAATCCATGGCTCTTACAAAGGCTCGGTGCTGTCACTGGGAGCTACTTGTTATGTAAATCTGGAAGTCTGACAGATGAAGTAAAGAAGTGGAAATGTGTTTTCTGATGGAAAATGACTTTATTTCTTTAGAGGCATTGTGTATTTGAACAACAGTGTTACCTGGGGGTCTGAAACGCAGCAGGAAACATCTCGGGTGTTTCCAGAATGAGCTTGCTGACTCCCTCCCAGCTTCTAAAAAGGCAAGAAACAAAAAAGGGTGAAAAGAAGCGCATGCTGAAAATGGATAGATGACAACGGCAAATACCAATGGGGTTCTTTTGTACCAGTGTTGGAGACGTAGACTGCCTTCCTTGAAGGGACTGTTTCTTCCACAGTCAGTTGATTGATTGATTCATTCCTCCTGGATGAGGTTATTTTCCTGAGCCTTGAATGCAGCCCTGGTCAGGCAGAAATAGCAGATGTGTTTCTGGTCTTGTTTCCTGGTCTAAGTCGTTGCCATCAAGAGAATCTTGTCACCCACCTGGGTGAGGGTAGAATCAGAGAGCTGTGTTTGGTTACTTTGGGCCAAATATTTAATGATCTTTTTCTTCAAAGGAGGTCAGAGATCTCCCCGAGATCATTTTAAATGAGCTCTATGAGCTTCTTCATCTAGATTTTAGGCTGTGAGCAGTTTGCCTTGCAGCCTCAGTGGTGCTTCCTGACTCTCTGCACAGACAAGATGTCTACCAAACCCGCAGCAAAGTGAGTCAAAGGGGAAAATGTTGACCTGAAGCACCATGAGAACATGGCAACTTGGTGTGTGGGACAGGGTGAGGCTTGAGGTTTGCTGTGAAGGGCTCAAGATGGTTGGGATCAACATGTTTTCCTCAATGCTATGGAGCCTGGTGGAGCTGAGCTCTGTAGCCTGGTTCACCCAGACAGGCTGGAAGGGAAGGGATGGAAACTGGATATCAGAATTGCTTTTAATGCCAGATAGATTATTCAGATGGTCCTGGTGGCTGGAGATGGCACAACTGACAGGTAACAGGCCCTCTGCTTATGGGGAATGTTACCATCCTTTCGTGAGTTCATAGTGCTGGATAAAAGTGGATGGGCAAGGCTGTCTGCTGAGCCTTCTTAGCTAAAGTGTCCTGTAAAAACAGGGGCTGTTCATGGAGAAAGAAGATATTGCCTTTGCCAGCTGCAGGAAAATTTGGTAGGGAAAGAACTGGTTATGCAAGTGAGGATATTTTATAGGTTTGGGTGCTTGGCGAATTTGACAAGAGGTTGTTAGAAGGCTGTTGGCCACCTGGACCCTTGCCTAGGAAGGGCAGCACCAAGTCTTTCAGCTGTGGTTTAACCGTGACTCTGGGGCTGGAGCACACAAGGTCTCCTTCATCCTCATTTCCTAAGCTCTGGTTGTGACGTGTTTGTAAGAGCGGTTTCAAATTTGTTCCAGCACAAGCAGTGTTCACCCATTGTGCTGAACAAAGGGCTCTCTGGATGGCCAAGTTAAGAGCGTACACAGGGAAAGAAATAAAATCTTAAGTGAATAAGACACCAGGTTTCTTTTTAATGTCAATACACTTGTTGAAAGATAGATGTTTCAACCCAAAAATGGGAAAGGAAGAAAATCTAAAGCACTGCATTTTGGATGCCCATAGATATATTGTTTTTACATATTTGAGAGGATATTCTGACGTTGTGCTTTGAAATAGCACTGATGTAAAACTGTAAATGAAAACTAATTAAATGACTCAGACATCATAAATCTGTTACCTTCTGGTCAAACTAAATGTTTGGTTGACCTAACATGGCTTCTGTCAGATACTTTTTCCCTAGGAAAGCACATGGTCTTGTAAACTTTATTCTCAAATTCTTCATTTGGAAGAAACTGAAAAGTTCCCTTGGCCAAGTCCAGGCAGCAATAATTATTTTTTTCTGTTGTTTCTGTGCTCAGAACTGTGATTTCCCCCCCCAGGGAAGTGTCTGCAATCAGGATGTTCTGTCGCTAGTCTCTTGTGAAATGCATTTCTCTTGAATTAGATGCTACTGCTGTAGCATTTGAGCATTGCTGGTGGCAGGTCCTGGCTGTTAAATTCAGTTTAAAACATCTGAAGGGTCTACCGAAACTGTTCTGACCTTAGGGGGAAACAAAAAAGAAATGCTGAAAGGTTAAGAATCTCCTACCAGCATTTTCCTGCAAAACATGGACTGTTACAAGTGCTTTTGTAGAACAAAGAGAGGCTGAGCAATCTTCAAACACTGGCAATCAGAAAGGGCTGCAGTCAAGTAGAAGAACCCAATCCAGGCAAGAGTCAGCAAGATGCATCTCGAAGCAAAGTTCTCTGATGAAAGTATATCTGCTCTTGCCCCATAGGGACCAAAGTCTTTTATTTTCTCTGGTTTTGTTTGGGAAAATGTTTTTAAAAAACCCTGCACTGAGTATTTCAAGTCTTAAGAGGTTTAGAAAAAGTTTGTCATCAGACCTCCCTATTCCTCCCAGAGTAGATGAATTGCTGAAGAGGTGCTTGAAGATTTAATTCCATTTTGGTTTTGCATCATCATTTTCAAGCATCTGAATTGATGAGGGGGTGGTGGGACGTGGAAGGGTCCCCAGTTTTCTCTGGATTTCAATGAAGTCATAAGGAAGCAGCTGTGCCTTCATTTCATTTGAAGGTTTAATGCTCTTTGTGACAAGCTGTGTGCTGGTAAAATGGGGTGAGGAAGGGGAGGAACAATCTCTGAGGCACAAAAACACTCGATAACCACCCCCTCTCTCAAACCAAGGATTCACGTGTCCCCTCTGCCTCTCCCTGAGAGGGAAAATGAGATGAAGCTGAGTGGAAAAATAATCACACAGTTTTCAAAACAAATTCCTGGATCGAGTATGTCGCCTGCCAATCACCGCCCTGAACACACCGTGGGCTTGGCTCCTTTTGTCTGGGCTTTTTTAGGATCTGAGCTGCACAGTGACAGGATTGTCTTACAGTCTGTTTGTACACTCGTCTCTAAAGCAATTTGCCCGAGATGGCCCTGGTCCAGTTGTAGGCCAATCCTGGAAGCCCTTGGGCAGGAGAGGAGCAGCTGGGCTGTCCAGCCTTTTCCAAACACTTCTATACTTGGGATTTCTTCTGCCCTTACCTGTGTGTTCATATATATATATATATA
>JAAGNO010016082.1:0-33949 GCA_033439905.1 Ceryle rudis
GAAAAAAAAAAAAAAAAAAAAACCAACTATTTCATCTAACGATTTTCCCTTATCTCTAGTTACCATGCATGATTAATTTTAAAGCTGACAAAAGCACATGTACCATTGTTTTTGGCAGTGATGACTTCTATGGATCCAGGAAACATGCATTAACTTAATATGGTGCAAATTTAATTCTAATAGATTTTCATGCTTGATTTTTTCTGGTTGACCCATTTAATAAGAGCACTAAGTCTGTCTATTCCTTTGTTCTCATATACTTCTCAGTGTTCTATAGCAAATAGGGGGGGGGGGGGGGGGGTTTCTTTTTTTTTCTTTCTTTGACTATTAATACTCGTTTTTTTTTTGTTTTTTTTTTTTTGTCTTTTTTTTTTTGTTTTTGTTCTTGGGGGGGGGGGGGGGGGGGGGGGGTGTTCTTTTTTTTTTTATATTCATCTCAGACTGTAACCTTGAAGGAAATCGTTGCACTGACTTTTTTTACAACACTGCCAATTTTTGAAAAATTTGAAAAATGTTTAACTTGAGAAAACTCAAAAACCATGGATTTTTCCTTCTCTAACCAAAATATTACAAGTTTCTTTTGTTCAGCTGTTTGTACTTCTATCTAAAACCAGAAATATGTTCCAAAAGATTCTTTAAAAAAATTAAAAATTTTGTTTAGAAAACACTGATTTTAGATTTTATGTTCTTATATTTTCAAAACTGTTTCTCTACGTGCACTAAAATTAATCTATACTGTTCCAAAAATATGTTAGTTGTCAAACCTATTCATAAAAGCTATACTCATCCCTGGTTTCATCCAGACATTTCTGTTAAAGACATTTTTTGTTAAAAATAACACAGATAGGACATATGTAAGGTATAAATAATGGGTATTCATGTTCTTTATTATCCTGTTTTGTGACTCCTTATTCGTATTGTAAATGCCCGGTAAATCACATTTCAACAAGTTCAGTAGGATTTAAGATCCTTCAAACTCACAAGCTTGGTAAAGTTCTCTTCAGCTAATTCTCACCATCCTACTGTGTTTGGGATACAAGAAGTGGAATTTATATGTCAGAAGCATCTCAGTCTCAACAGTCCACAGTGATACTTCTAATGGCATCAGATTTCAGCTACAGTTCACCTTTGGAAACACTTCAGTGTAAATTAACAGACTCATTCTTTTGTAAGCAGGCTCAGAAGAACTGCTTTTTTAGGAAAAAAAAAAAAAAAGAGGACAAGAATAAAAGAAAAGCATGTAAATTAATTTACTTGAAGTCAGAGGGAACAGGAAAGTCGAACTGCATTTTTCCCTACACTTCCTTGCAAAACATCTTTTTCTACACTGTGGCATCTCTCTTCACCTGCATCACGGAGGCGGACTCCTGCTATGTGACAAGAAAACCGGTAGCTAGTGAAAGACTGTTTCTTTTATATACTACAATTTCCATTCTAAGATGATATTCCTAGTTGATTTCCTCGCTCTTATCAAATGATCTTCAGCTTGGTTTAATCCCTACCTCCTCCTGTGGCTTGATTTTCACAATACCTAGCTACTTGTCTGAAGCAAATATTCCACAATAATAATAATAAAAAATCACTAAATTTAGGGACTTTCTACTCTTAGCTGTGTGGCATCATCTTATGGATTTTTCAGGACAGCAAAGAAAATGGTAGAGAAGAAAAATGAACCTTGTATTTAAAATAGATATTGTATTCTGACAGTTTCACACAAACAGATCTCAGAATAAAAGATTGAACAGCTACTTACAAGGAAGGTCTTTAGCTCATCTCAGGCTGCTTCACAGAACCATGGGTTTTTCTTCCTTGAATCTGTCCATGAATCCCTGGAAAATTTTAGCACTCATAATTCCTTTTGTCAAAATTTTCCAGTTTAGTTATACACTGTGTGAACTGCCAATTTCTTTAGCTTTAAAACTGCTATCTGCTAAGTTAATTATTTTATTAACATTATCAGATACCCTTAGTTATTGTTCTAAAACCTCTTAAAAATAGTGAGAATTGATGTTACATAAAGTGTGCTGTCAACTCTAATTCTGAAGGACTAATGTAACTGCTGGAGAATCATGGGTAACTTCACTCCTCTCTGAAAAGCAGGTTACTTCTGGAATTATATCTGACCCATGTGTCACAAACCATATATTTTTAAGGAACTGAAGTGTAAAATGATGCACAATTTACAATTTAGGAAGACAGATATAAGGACAATATTAATCTTATGATTGTGGTTTACTTCCTGCCAAAAGGGTCCCGGGAGTTCTGAAAAATAATTATTTTCTTATGACAATAATATTCATAACATCTAAAACACTTGTAAGTGTGTATCAATATGATATGTATCCACTGATTCTAGACAGCAGAGTGATTAACTCATTTCCAGTCTCCTGAATTACTGCCAGATATCCCTTCTGTGATAGAATTACAGTCAAGCTTTTTAACCCTAATGCCAGTACAATGATCACTGATAGATAGTGCTGCAAGCAGGTTCAGAAAAGCATGAAAATATTCTTCAGTGACCTAGAAATATCCTTTAATATCTTCACTCTCCCTCAATGTTTTCGTGAAAACCTCCTGTTCAGTTCCTGATCCAGCCACAACAAACTCGCCTTGTATACGGAGAGGAACAAGAAAATGTCAAGACTGCAGGCCTAAGTTCACTCAGACCTTCTGTTTAAAATTTAAATACTTAATTTCCTGCTGCTAGTGCATGCTGTTTTAAAAAATGCATAAACGTCTGAAAAACAGTAACATGCCCAGTAATGGATGAAGTATTGTGCAAATCCCTGCTGCACAGTATTCTGTCATTCCTTTCTCTCTAAATAAGAATGTGGGCCATGTACCAAGGAAATACAATATAATAAATGCATATGAATAAATAAACTAAAGCTGATTAACCTGGAAGTATGCACATGCCTTTTGTTCCTTCCTCTGCCTCTTTATTTTCCTTCCTCTTCTTCCTCTCTCTTCATTGTTTTGTTAATTCTATCTTTCTCTGTCTTTATTTTTATTTCATATATGTTCCCTCATTCCCTGCATAGTTGTTTTGTTTGTTTTTTTTCCCATTGTTATGTCTTTTCTGCCATTCTGTGGACAAACATCAGCCTTCTTGCTTCACCAAAGAGTTATACTATCATTTCTGATTTGTCCTCCTACATAGTTTTCACTATATCTATCTGAGTAACAGAAATGGGTCTAGGAGTACTCTTTATCGTGAGGCGACATTATGTGACACAGTTCATCTCTATACACTTGAATACTCCTTTGTTCAAAATACGGTGGTCATATACCAACTGCAAGGTGGTGGGCAAAGCCCTGACTCAGATCACATCCTATAGGCCCTTGCATCTTTCCACTTAATGCTCTTCTAACCCAAGACACGTGCCACATTCTCCTCACCTCTGCTTCATGTGCAATACTTCACATACGTATACCAAAGCAGGTTATTACATCCTATCCCTTCTGCCCAAGTCCTTCAGCCTCCATGGAGAATGCTAGATGCTCCTGCATGTCACCTGCAGCTCCTGACATAGTCTTCAATCCAGTGGCTCCTGGCACCTCTCCTGCTCGTACTTCCACCACTTGTGTTGGTGTCAGACATCCTTTGGCATCTTCTGAAGTCACCTTTAGTCTAAGGTTAATAGAATATAACACAGGCATGCTAGCATAACACATGATATTCATCACTTAGAAACCTTTTATTGAGAACCTTCTTTGCAAACTCTCAAAAAAGCCAAGATAAGATTTCAACCATACAAATATGGAAGAGGAGGCTGCAGCTTGGCTTTCTAGTGTAAATGTGGGCCTACAGTTTAAAAGGATAATGCTTGATGATTGGGCCGGAGGAAACCCACCAAATAGGTAGGGCCTGTGCTAACAGTACCCATGCCATTCCCCAGATTGTGCCTGGGAATTGCTTTGGAGACTCCAGCTAGCCTGGACCAGAACTATGCTGGCGAGTATGCCATCAGTTTAACAGTATTGGAGAACTGTGTGAGTTCAAAAAACTGTTGTGGCTTGCTTTAGTTTATAAGCATAGACATAGCCTTTTAGATTTGACTCACAAATTGCTTAGAGAGTGAATAAAGTGCTCTTGAATTAGGTCATGCTCTGAACTAGTGGAATTCATGGATTTTTAGAAGATAAAATCAAATAGGTGGAAGGGTTTTTAGAGCCACACATTGAGTTGGATGACTTATTCTTATTCATTTTAATTAGGTATCTGAATGTCTTAAGTGGCTTCAAAAATCAAAGCAAATTTGTTCGATATGGCACTAGGGATAGGTTTACATTCCTTATTAGAAACATGGCATACTATGTTTATATGTAAATTATTTTTCAAATAGAAGTTTGTATGTTACTTAAATTATGGGAAGAAGCAATTTAATATGAAATTTGTCATCATTTTCCCCTGCAGTCAAAGTCTATTTGCCCTTTTTCACTCAAATTTCAAAATTTAGAAAGAATTTTAAAATTCTTTTTATGTATTTACTGGAAGAATGTTGTGGAAAAATATAAAATGGATTTTGTATTTTAAAAGAGCACCAGCTTGTTAATGTAGGTACCTCCCAAGTCTCACACATTATCATGTCAATTGTATGTTAGACATCATCAATTGTGAACCCATATTAAGGGTTAACCAGATCCTTTGAATGTCCATTTTTTACTCTGCACCTTCATTCAGTGTGTCAGTCAGTGTCTGGTGCCTAGATCAGATCAAACTGCTGTCTTTGGTTAGATGCTGAGCCAGCCTTCAAGGAACCAGTGAGTATTCCTTACAAGACTAGCCTGCTGGAACATGTCAGACCATAAATTTGCTTTAGCAAGAGAATAGACCAGAAAAGTGTTATGCAGAATGTATCTGATGGTTCGAGGACTACAAGTAATGACATTTTTTTATGTAAGGTTCTGCTATCGTGACAGTGTGCCAGGACCCACTACACTGAAATTCTAACTGAATTCTGAAGGCATTCTTTCATTTAATTTATGTCTGGAATCAGTACACTGCCTTCCTAAATCTGATGCCAGATTATTTCTTAAGGGGACTACTATTTCCTTGCTGTTGCAGATACTTGCCAGCTTGTTTTCAGTTTGCTTACTTACAAGTGCTGGTGTCTCTGGTTTAGTGAAGAACTGAATTCCTATGAGTGCAGTGGTTGCCTATATAGATACGTGCTACTGAGACATATCAGTATCTGAGTTACTGTTTCTAGACCTTATCTAGCTTCTCAAACAGTTAATGGCTGCCTTTTTGATATCAGACAAGAACATATCTCTTCCCTATTTCCATTCAATAGCTCAGTCACTATAAAATCCTACCCCAGAAGTTCGAATCCTGATGAAGGGAACCATTTTCTGGTCTGTCAATATTTATTGTCATAACATTTGTTTGCAGATCTTACTCCAGACTGCTAAAAAGGCAACATAAGTAAGAGGGAGTGAGAAGGTTACTAACTGCAAGAACTGAGCTGCGAAAATATGGTTGTAGAGCACAGCAGGCACCCTAGGTTTTCTGGAGCACTTAAGACCATTTTAAAAATGGGTACTGTGTATTAGTAGTACAATGAGGGTTTGTCTGAAGTCTTTCTGAATCCCTGTAGCAAAATGTTAGTTTTCATGCAGATGCATGCAATATGTGCCTCTGTTTGCTTTCTACCTACTGAGCAGGCCTGAAAACATCAGTCACAGTCAGTACTATAAAATTATACTGGGTTATGCTGTGTGCTACATGCGTATATAGTGAAGGAAGCAACATGTAGTGCATTCATCATGCACATGCTTATGCGTACCATATGCTACATTTAGCATACGCCATGCTATACATAAAAAAAGAAAAGCAAGGAAAGCAAAAACCAGATTATAAGAAGGGAGAATCACTGTCATAAGAGATGAAAGAAGGGATTCCAAAATATAAATTAAGAGGGTCAATTTTTTACCATTCACAGGATTCTTCCCTCCTGTTTTTCTTATTCTCTTCATGCTTCCATTATTTGCAGTACATGTTGAAACCTGGCAGAGGGAATGTCTTGTTTTTGCCTTATGAAACTGTTAGCATTTTATCAAGAGACAAAAATGATAGGAACAACTATTTTCCAGAAAGCACTTTCATATTCTGAGCAATGTATACTTATTTTTATAACACATTTTGAATTTTTACATTTGGTCATTAAAAATAATTCATTAGTAGCCTGAATTCAGCCTTTAGCTGTAAGACTTCATAACGCAATGCACTGATTTAACGCTAAATATAAGAACAGAATTTATAATGCATGCAATTTTAGAGGTTGTGTGAAATGGAGCCTACCCCCACAAGAGTATTATAGGTGAAATTTCAGCATAAATGAGAAAGAGAGCTCAAATATACACTGAATGCTTCCTCAAATACAGGCACAAAATTTTCCACAAACTGCTGGAGGAGTCATTCTCACTGGTTCTGAAAAAGAAGTCATGATTACTTTATGCTGGAGGAGGCAGGTGGAAGACGGTTGAGATTTTTGATCAGAGAGAAGGGAAATGCAGATGGCATGCCTATGGAATTCCTACATACACACCTTACTTTAAATGGCATGTGAAGCAAAGGAGCTGTTAAATGCCAAAATCTGGCTGTAATGAACAGGGGTTCCAGAGTCATGTCTTTGAGTTGTGAAGGTCCAAGAGTGAAAATATGATAAATAAAATAAATGTGTATATATGTATAATAAAGAATTGAAATCTGAAACTCATTCTAAAAAAGAAAGTGAAAAGAATGTATCATTTACTCTGTAAAAACAATAGGGTATCAGATTAAAAAGTCACAAAAATAAGAAGCACTTTACTAAGGTGATGTGGAGCCTGAGACAGATTGGGAATTGGTACACAAAGGCACAAGGCAGGCTGGTGGGTGGCAATATGAAGTATGAGTTTCCCAAAAAGTCATGAGGAGGACAAATTACTATCTATTGGACTGTGGCACACCTGAAGGATCAGAGGGAAGACATCCACATGAACCTGAGATGTGGGAGAAAAGCAGAAAAATAAATGAAAGCTGTAGTGGTAAAGTCTCTGATGCAAAGAGAGAAAATATAGTTAAGGAAGAAAAAAGGAAAAGCAGAAAATGCAGATTTCATCCTTTCTTTCAACTTTCTCCTTATAGGTTTTCCAATAAATGCATTAATTGATACTAAATTTATGGATTATGAATTAATGAGTGTTAAATTGAGCACACACTTATGGGTGCTTCTCCCCAAGCAGGAGGAGAAATGTGTTCAAGAAGCTCAGAAAAAAAAACCCCTCTGTTTTGCATGATAGCATACTGAGTTCCAGGTAACTGACAGCAAAAAGCTGCCAGCTGTTGATTTGTATGTAAGGTTAAGGCCTATATGTGGCAGTGCTATATTGGCATTACAGTCACCTCAGTTCTAACTCTCCTGAAGCTCTTTTTCTATGTTTCTTTTATCAGATAATGTCAACTGGTTGAATTATGCAAATGCATTTTCCACAGCATCTCTCTTAAACTTTGTCTGACGCTGGAAATCTGTCTGCAGTGAACGGATGCCTAAATTACTTTTACTCATAATGCCTGAACTAGTTCACTGACAGGCAGTCTAAGCCTCTGTGAAGGCCATGTCGCAAGCCTACCCTAAGTCCCCTTGCTATTAGGATTTACAGCCCTACTCCTGCACCAAGAGTAAAATGGTAACAGGAAAAAGAAGACATTCACAAGGTTCAAAAATATTCCTCATCACAGACCAATGAAATCAATGAAGAGAAAGCAATTACTACAGAAATAATGTCTATATGCCACTTTAGGGCTGCTTACCATGTTTCTGTTGGACAACAATGGTGGCTCTCACTCTGAAGTGTTGAAGAACTGTGTGGCCCAAATCCACCACCCTACTCCCTACACACTTCTCACAGCACCAAGAATAAATCAACTGGTATCCAGTTTCATAACTACATCTTCTCTCTGTATTACTTCACACAACTAAAGGCTTTCTATTTTTGTCTCACCTTATGTCATTTTCCCATGTAAAATTAAAAACCATGCTCTTTCCAAAAGTGTGATGTACAACTTTGCTGAATGCTGCATCAATTTAAAATAAAATAGTCACAACTGAGCTATGAAAATAAAAACTAATGTTACTCTCAGGGTTGATAATCATAACAAAGAGAAGCATCTAAAGACATAATTAACCATCAGTATATTCTCCCTCTCTATATCCCCCCGTTTGGCAGGCATGTCTCAATCTACAACCTGTGCACTCAGTCAGGACTCTGGGCTTACTTTGCCTCCTCCTCCATTGATTTGATCTGGTTTCTGTTGACATCAGTGAGTGTGGAATAACCATTAGTGTTGATACTAGGACAAAACAGTACACAACTGCACAAGCCACATGTGGAATGCTGGTTTTTTCCACTAGCTCATTAGTAAAATGGACTTTCCAGGCATGTTACACACTTTTCACTCCCCAAAGAAAGCCCTCAACTGTCAACAAGTTGAAGGCAACTTCATGCTACTTATCACAGGTAGAACCTTCCTCTTCCCTGCTTCCCTACTCTGTCTATTCAAAGCTGCAGCAATTCTGTGGAGGCAGTTCTTCCCATGAGTTAACAGTAAAATGATGCCAATTGTTTAGAACGGTCACAATGAGCTTCTTCACTTTTAAATCTGTTATTCTGTTAACAAACAATTTTTCTCTTCAAATGTCTGGGTGAAGTCCTGCTATATATCTACTATGCTCATTTCCAATTTACTATGACGTAATATACACAGAAATACACACACTCATATACAGACATGCACATGTAAAAAGCAGAAAAAGTCCTTCCAGGCTCAATTGCAATAACTGGCACCTATTTATTGCTGTTTATTTTACAAATTCACAATTCTTACATATTCTAAACTTGTGGACAAAGATGGGCAGGACGCTAGAAAAAGTGGAGGAAAATATCAAAAAAAGAAAAACACAATAAAGGAAAAAGGAAAAGCATGGTTTTAGACATTTCAAGAAGGGATTTCCTCAGCTAACAGTTTCTCAGCTTATATACTCTAATAGACACATCTCTATTTAAAAATACACCTGGTAATTGAAATGTACAGAAAACACAGAATTGCTAGAGAGGTTCACAGATGGTTGCAGAACAACTTTAGAAAGCTTACAACTCTTCCTCTATATGCAGATTGCTGACTAATTTTTGGTTTTGCTGTCTAATCACATTAGCAACAGTGAGAAATCTTCCTTGAAGTGCTGTAAACAAATAATCTCAGACAGTAACAGTGAAGCTCCATTGAAACACTCTATGGTAACATTTTGTTTTGAACTACTATACACTGTGATAATCTCAGTCACCTGGTGACAGAGGACATCTTTGCATTCTGAGCATGAAGTTTGATATCTGTCTCATCTTTAAATGATGACCTCTGACCATGTTATGTAGTCCTGATAGATTTAAAATACTCTTTACAACTCCAGAGAGCCTTCAAGCTTCTCGTCAGGTTGTCAGTGGATGCTAGACTTCAGCAATAAGCAATAAAATCTAGTGTGGGTGTGTGTTAAGTCAAGATTTCAATGGTAACAGCATGCACTAAATTTAGGGAGCTAATGATAACAGGCAGCACAAACCATTTTCCCCAAGAAAGCTATTCTTAAATATTTCAAGAAAACTCAAAAAATGGAAAAGCTCACTTCCTCAATATTGATAATGTCTGATTCATAATAGATGCTGCAAACACTTAAAAAACTGAAAGGTGCCATGGCTTTGTTTCTCAGCAGAGTGCTTCATGGGTAGGAACTTGGCCATTTAACTGAGCAGTTTTATTCAAAGATTTGATATTTAATATAAGGTCAATGGACAATTTTTATGCTCCTTTAAAAAGACAGAAGACATTGAATAATAGTGAGTAGCTATGTAAATTAAATGATGCCTTACACTTGGTTAATTATTGTAGCTTTTCCTGTAGTCTGTTGGAGAAAGACAACTCTAGCAGGCAGTTCACAACAATTGTGAGTGGCACCATCAAGCAGACTCTTGGAAGGACTTCTGACTTCATCCTCCTAAATGGGAACATTAAGACACCAGTTTTTAAATGATGGTCAACACATAGGTAGAATGATTATCTGCCTTTGTTTATAAAAAGTACTACTGGTAGCCTTTATGGAGAGCACAGAACAAGGAGTGTTTTGTGTTCTTTGGAACACATATCTACTGCATTCTCTCCAACCAATGCCAAACCTCAATTTCAAATTGCTCGCAATTAGCCTTCCCACACTCCAAGATGATGGTCACTCTTTGTACACACGCATTAAGTGGTTCACCATGGGTCTGATATCTTCTGATGATACTGGTTTTTTCAGAGATTTGTATATTTGGCTTTTTCCACTGCTTTATCATGTATTTAAAAACAAAGTTGTAAATGTTACAATCATTCTTGTCATGCACAGTAAATGCACGCTGTTGCATGCATTATTGCACGCTACATAGAATCACAGAATGGTAGCGGTTGGAAAGGATCTCTGGAGATCACCTAGTCCAACCCCTCCTGCCAGAGCAGGATCACCGTAGAGCGGGCCACACAGGAATGTGTCCAGGAATGTTTGGAAGTCTCTAGCAAAGGAGACTCCACAACTTCTCTGGGCAGCCTCTTCCAATGTTCCATCACTCTCACAGGAAAGAATTTTTTCCTCATGTTGAGGTGGAACTTCTTGTGTTCCAGTATGTATCCATTGCCCCTCATCCTATCACAGGGCACCATTGAAAAGACACTGATCCCTTCTACTTGACACCCACCCTGCAGATATTTGTAAACATTAATAAGACCCAGGTGTCTCAGCCTTTCCTCATGAAAGAAATGTTCCAGTCCCTTCATCATACTTGTAGCCCTCCATCAGACCTCTCTAGCATTTCCCTGTCACTCTTGAACTGGGGAGCCCAGAACTGAACACAGTTCTCCATATGTGGTCTCACTAGGGCAGAGTAGAGGGGTAGACAACCTCTCTGTGCTGGACACACTCTTCTTAGTAAGATAAACACACAATGTACACCAGCCTGTCAATGCACCTGCAGAAGAACATTTTGACCTTATGCATAGTAGCTGAGAGCCCTTACAAGGAACTTGCACTATTAAGGAAACCATTTGTTTATGTTGCACATACATTGATAATGGGTGTGGAACTACAAGAGTGATGTGATCTTCTAATACCTCTGCATATACCAGCCTTCTTTATCACACATTGCTAGAAACATTCAAATACAAGAAAACAATCTCCATCCAAATAGCAAGGACATTTACTTGGGAACATCACCTGTAAATTGGGGTTAGAGTTGCCTAAATCAGGGCAAAGTAGTATTTTTGCTGTAATTTTTTCCCCCTTTTCTCTGTTAATATATAAGCACGTGCTCTGTATACTACAGTAAAGATTCAGTCCTTATAGTAATGTAAGACATGCTAGCACTGGGATGCAACCAAACATCTGCATGAATACACATGTATCCATGTGAGATGCAGTAAACATAGTATATTCTAATTCTGCACACAAACCTTCTCCTGTGAAGAGGTAGAACAGACTGCCAAATCAAAATTAAGTTTCAAACAAACAGGATGAGAAATCTGAAGTCTCTGAAGGCTTTTTTCCTCCTTGTGGGAGTCAGACCACTTTAAGCACCCAATTATGAATATTTCAACAGAACTGTTAATAAAATATTTAGAACACACCATAAGCCAAGTCTTAAAGTATTATTTTTTTTAACTGTACTTGGACTTCTTTGGAAAAACACAAGTAAACTCTACTTTCTCCAAAATATTTGTCTGAGGCTGAAAGACAGAAAATTGAGTCTGGACCTCAAGTCTCAGCTCCAGAAAACTAAATAAATGGAACATGAGGATGAGCAAGGAGAAGCAGGATCATATGAGAGAAGTCTCTTTCTGTCCATGCAAACTAGGGAGCACAAGGTTTATTCCAGTCTGTCACTGTTACAATCCTCAGATTCTGTAACACTGTATTTAGACAGTCAGATCTCAGTGTGCCTGAATTTCCAGGCCAAGTTACATCTACACTGCAGAGGCTTCAGAGTCTATTAAAAATCAACATTTGTACATAGTACAAAAAACACCCAAGTGTTCCTGAATGCCTAAGTTGCTTCAGAAATGAAGATTCCATAATGGGTCATCCATCCTTCTTCCCTTTCCTCACCCTCTCTAGGAATACCTTACTTGTTTTTACCCTTTCTCCTCCTACCCAATTTTCAATGCATACACTCTGTTTCATCTTCCAGTCAAATTCAAAAACACTTCCATTACCTTTGTAAAAATATATGTTCAATTCACCTTCACAATATCTCTTAGTCTAAAAGGGACATTGAATTTTGTCAGCACTGTAGGATCCATTTTCTAAAATGTGAAATTTTCCACTCATTCAAGAAATTCCAACTTTCAGTGCTTCCTTTAGCGTTGCTCTTTTTGGCAGGCCTTATATACATTCTGGCCTTGTCAAAATACTGGTTTCAAGCCATGAAGAAGTGGTTAGGTACAGCTTATCTGTGGGGAAAGCAGACTGTTGAAATACTAATATGTGAGAGAGATATCCCAGATTATGCAAGGATTGTTTAACATTCTGAAGCATTTAAATTAGAAAATAGAAGAACAGTAAATATTTTCCTTTGTTAATTCTTACAAATGCATACTCACATATATCAGAACACTTGTCTTTATGGGACAGTTTAAAAAAATAGTGTATATACTTTTTTTTGCAGTGAATCAAAGAATTAAAAAATTAGCAACTAAAAACACTTAAATTCTTATACCAATATAAATTGGAATTTGGCATTAGTACTTCATCAGTATGTTACAGATTTTAACAAACAAAGGAATATATATTTGTGTAGGCAGAAAGGCTGTTGTTACCTTTTTAGGGATTTCCTGGAGTTCTATTTTCCTGCCATGGAGCTTGCTCATATCAAAACTATTCATCTATGCAGTCTCCATGTCCATTAGGTCAGAGTTATATGTGCCATGAAAACTGACCAAAGTCATCATTACAGTAGAACCTTGAAATCAAAATGTGATTTTTTTTTTTTTTTAACGTAAAAGAGAGTTTGAGCTGATTTTTAAGAACTTTGAGGAAGAAAAATTGGACAAAATCTATGTACAGAACAGATAGACCCTCTATACAAGACAACAAACTCATAGATTTATGAATTGTTTTACAGTATGATTGTGTACCTTATTGGAACAATGTACAATTGCATATTTGAATCGTTCATACTTTAATTCTGGTGCTGTACAACAAAGCAGCTAGACCCAAACTCACAAACACAAAAAGAGATTAAAAAGGAAGGTGGTATTATTAAGGGATCAAGTTTTGTCTATAGATTTAAGAATCAGGTCATGGATAATTTTTTTTCCTAGTCTTACAAATATTTTCAGTTCAATAGCTTTGAACTTTGAATTTGCATAAATCTTCTGCTTTACATGAAGTAATGAATGATGATGATGGGAGGGTGAGACAGTGTCCATTTAAGGACAGCATTTCCAAATGCTCAGGAAAACACCTCTTCTTCTCAATTTTAGCTCAGTAAAATGCAGGATAGGATAGTTCTTGAAGTAAAAGAATTCCTAATGAAGATTTATAGCATGCAGTATTTAAATAATCAAAACACATTTTGTGACTATAGTAACTATAATCCTCCACACACAATACATAATTTGGCTAAAATAACACATTATGTTCATTCTAGGCACTGACAAATAATCTTCTCAATATTCTTGTCCTTGAGTTTAGAAGAATTTTCTTTTAATTCTTTAAAGGAGCATCTCTTTCAGAGGAGATAACAGCGACTGCTTATTTTGTTATGAAATCACCATGTGATGTTGTGTGCTCATTCAACTGGTTAATGAAATTCTGTAACAATGAGGACTGAGAACGTATCAGAACTTGAAAGAAACTGTGATTTGTTCTGTTAATTATGTAATGTCCAGAGCCTAAGTTGTTGTCTCTAATGTTCTTTTCAATATTATAGCTTATAATGCTGCATTGAGAAAAAAAATGGAAAGTATGAGGAACAAATGACTGTATTTCATCAACTGACAGCATTTTCTCAGAAGCATAAGAGAATTAGGAGCTCCCACTGGAAGAAAATGTTGGTTTATATTTTAAAGGAAAGCTACTGGGAAATTTGTGAGATTCTGAATTTAAAATGCTGTAGCAATTCCACAATAATTCCCTAGGTGAATACTCTTAATTTACACTGATTGCTAAAGATGTTTAACAAAGTCCAGTGACACACTAAAATGCTTTAAAACTCTGCTTATACTGCTGCCCTTATACGTCATTAGTAAGGAGAAGCCATTACAGAGAGTCCTTAGTGGGGCTGTAAAAACTGGGAACATAAAATGTAACAAACTTCTACCTCTAAGTTTCCAGTCTGAATTGCTCATTGGTTCTCTTTCATGTCCTAGATCAGTCATCTCCAAAGTGTGGTGCCCACAACACAGAGATGGTGCAAGAAAAGCTCTTGGGGTGTGGGAAGAAAACATTTGCTGTACCATTAAAAGAAAAAAAAAAAAAAGCAGATCATACATTGCAAATATTATTGGACAAAAAAAAAAATCAAAGATGTCAACATGTTTGATTGCGTTATGTCTTTAGTAATGCTTTGCTCTGTTCTGTAGGTCATTTTGAACCAAAGCCCCCCACCTTTTTAGCGTACCATTTCAGAATAATGTGTTTTATTTCAAAATTGTCTTGCAATTTAAAACAATGGAAATATTTTCTAAAATCAAATAATTAAAAAACCAAAACAAACCAAAAACACCCAAAAGACCCAAGCAAGCATTCATGTGTTCACATTATTATAACTCTGCTTAGTTCAGTTTAAACCATATATGCAAATTTCCTGCAAATTCTCAACATGGCCACAATCACTCATCTCTAATATGTGCAAAAAAGCAACCCATTTAATTTGTACACACTGAAGAAAATGGGCTATAAATAAAATTCATCTAGCTGCCAGTTTTGCAGTGGATGATAGTCACCCACAAACTTGTTTGTGTGTTCTCATGGGATTCAAAAGAATCCTTCTCAACAGAGTTGTAATTCTTCTGCCTTAATTTGTCCTTGGCTATTAGAATACCTTGGATTTTCATAGTTTCATAGCACAAATAGATATTGGTGTCAGGATAAATGAGCCCCATCAACATAATAGAGCTTCTGGGAGTCTCAGATGGGCCCTTGAAGAAAGATTTTTTTTTTTTTTGCAAGTATAGTGGCCTTGAGAAAAACAATTACACCCTGAGGCAACTTCGGCAGCCCTAGCCACTCTTTTTTACCTAGAGAGCTCCTTGGAAATCCTTCCTTTTGACTCTCCATTATAATAATCCATGCATATATGAAATATTCAAACAGATTTTAGTATTTTTTTCTTTCTGCACAGGCCAGCATGGTGTGGTTTGTGAATTTTGGGGTTTTTTTTGAGGGGTCTTGGTTGGTTGGTTGGGTTTTTTGTGTGTGTGTTGCATAAAGCAGCGATTGTTTAACTATTCATTGAGTTAGAGGTGGTTCTGGAGCTCTTAGCTTGACCTAAATTTCGTTAATTGCAGTACAAGTTTGACATACAAAAAAAAAAAAACCAAACTGTGGAAAAAGAAAATTCAAAAGAAACCACATTATAAATATTAATACATTTATATTACATACCTTAATGTCTTATATCATTAACACAAGGTATTAATGTTTTACCACATACTCTAATTCTGGCCTTTTCATGTGAACAAAAGCTATTCTGTGTCTGATAATGTACATTACAAGGTCTTGATGGTCTCAGGTGGAGCACACATGGAGGAAGGATTTAGCACCCTGCAGCTCTTGCTTTACCTTAACTTCTTCCAGGATGTTCAGAATGAGGACAGAAGTTGAATGTCAGGGAAAAGTGGGCTCCAGCTTTCTGTCAGCAATGTGCCTACCACTAAGGAGACAGAGACAGGCCAAGTCTCACCAAAAGGTGCTGAAATTCATCCAATTTTGTGGAGGCTTCTGGTGTAGCAGAAAGTGGTGATGGTGGTGGGGAAGTGCTTGTAGAGTACAGATGGATCTATGGGGCATGAAATCTTAATAAACCCACAGAACATTAATGTTATTTACTCTTTGTCTGTGTAAATTGGAAATAAAAGTTATTGAAAATGGCAATTCATACTCTTTTCCATTTACATCTGTGCAAACAAAGCATACTTCCAAAGTAAACAAACATCATAATCAGGCTACATAAGTGATTAGAGGACTGAAGGATGACTTTAAATGTTTGGTTTGATTTACATTTTTTTGATTAAGTAATGTGATAGTGATGTTATTTTGTTTCATTAGGAATCTATTGCAAAACATTAGTGGTAAGATTCTTAATGAGTTTTCAATGGTATAAAAATAACCTCAAAATGCATGCTCACAAATAACTTCCTGCCCTCAGTTGCTAATCATTAAATCATTCTAAACGCCTATTGATACAAACAGAGAGAAAAAAACACATTTGGGAAGGTGATAAAGGAGGAGGTGGTAATGGAGGTGAGGGGATAATGCTATTTCCATTGCATGTATTGCAATTTTAATCAGACAGTTGCTAGCATGATTAAGCTATGGTTCTGCTGAGTCAGAAAATAGTGATATATGACCAGTTTTCAAACAATAATTAAACAGACACTATTTTTAAAGTATTTATCACTGGGACTGTAGTGATGTTAGGTACTGATCCCAAGCTGCTTGATCTATTCCTCAACAGCAACTTGCAAACTCTGTTCTATGTACTATGTGTTTGAGGAAGCAAGACACTTGCTTCATTTGAAATGTGTGGTCATCTTCCCTGAGGTCAATACACTACACACTTCAGAAGTGATTTTCTAAATCAGTCCTGGAAAATTGGGCCTTTGGAATAACTATATAAATATATTCCATAATAGCTTCTCATTAGTCAAGTAAATGTCTGTTCACTTCCATGGTAACAATTACACTTGTAAATGGTCTAGGTAGTGAGGATGTAATTTTCACTATATTCCCTGATCTCATGCCTTTTATCCTTTATAACACTGGTTACCTATACATGTTGGGTGAATACAAAAAAGTGCTGGTTTCATTGCAAATCAGAAAGTAAAACTGGAATGTCTTTGGTTCATTGCTTGAAGTGAAATGAATATCTGATCTAGAAAATGAAGCCCAAATTTAAAGTTAAAATTTTCAAGTTTATTCAGTATTGGTCCAATTTTTCTTACTCTTAAAGGAATAGAAAATCTATTGTGATTTTCCCAATGATTTGAATATCTATGTAAAAAATAGCTCACAGTGTATCCTATTTTGAATGTTCTGTGGATAGAGAAGATGCCTGAATTATTGATGCCTGTCAGAAACAGAAAGCATTAAAAGTACAGTTATAAAATCTATGTTTAAATTCTACTGCCATGATTCTAGATTAATTATTTCCTCCATACAGTTCTCAGTCCTACCCAGCCATACCGCTTTCTTCACTGTCCAGAGAAAGAGTTAAATGTAATTAAAAAGAAAAGTGGTACCTGCTTCTTAGATACCTTCAACAATTTTGTAAATTATTGCTTCAGACCATACTGTTTGACTAGATTCTTCAAAATTCATAAACAGTTTGGAGGTCAAATTCATATTTATAGAAGTTTTATTTAAGGACAAAACCTTGACCATTCATCAAGGTGTCCGTCTGCTCAGTGCACTCACGGTCCTGAAATAACATTATGAATCTTCATAGCTAATTACTCTCAGAAATAGTCTAGAAATAAAGTGATTCTGTGTTTCTCTTAAGCATGTATTCTGAAAAAGCTGGACCATACATGACATCCACAAAAAATATCTGTTTCAGATATAGAGTAGGTGACAGAGGGACAGCTAACTGAAGCTGAACATTACGAGATGCATCAAAATGAAGTTTATAATTTGGTCCATTTTGCCTTTCATTTTTCATGTGTCTAAAGATTTTATTTTCATTCTGAGTCCATAGCATCTATAACATCCAGTCAACATCAAAACAAACTACTTGTCATTAAATATTAAATTCTTCTACTTACAGGTAAATCTGTACATCTTTTTGTTTCTTTTTAGCCCTTTTTCAGCCAAAGCTAGTACTACTCAAGGCTAGAGAGGCATTAAAAGTCTGTAAATTCCAATAAAACTAATGAAAATTAAACTTGAGAAGGGACTGCTTAAATAAAGTCCTATGGATGCAATTACATGAGTGAGGCAATGTAAATCATAGAATCACAGAACCAAAACGTGGTTTGGGTTGGAAGGGAGCTTTAAAGATCCAACCCCCCTGCCATGGGAAGACACATCTTTCACTAGTGTAGATTGCCCAAAACCCCCTCCAACCTGACCTTGAACATTTCCAGTAATGGGGCATCCACAATTTCCATAACTGGGCAACCTATTCCAGTGTCTCACCACCCTCATTGTAAAAAAATTGTTCTGTATGCCCAAACTAAATCTATTCTCTTTCAGTTTAAAACAGTTGTCCCTTGTCCTGTCACTACAGGCCTTGGTAAAAATTCTTTCTCCATCTTTCTAATAAACACCCTTTAAATATATGGAAAGGCTACACGGAAATAATCATGTTAGCTCCAGCCACTGGCAAGTGGCTCTCAACTACTTTTTGCCAAAGAGCCTTCAGTTGCGCCTATTGAATGGTCTCTGTATCCAAAGCTGCTGGAATAACTCCAGCCTCACTATCCTGCAGACTGGAAAGAAGCACTCTCCAGCACCAGGGCTCCTTAAGCACATGAAGAAGTCCCAGGAGCCTCTCTGGAGACATTTTTGTTCTGATTGACCAATTCCATGCAAGCAGTGTATGCTATGTTCACCTGATTCACTATCTGATAGATGTGAACAGCAGAAGAATGAAAAGATGACTTCACATCTTTAGTTATGATTCTTTAAAGTAATGGGCTGGAAGAAACAGGCTATAAACAAAACCAATACCAGAAGTGATTGCAGTATGCACCCAGCTATCTTCTGTGTAATGTAGACTCCCTTCTTATTTGCAATTCATTCTTTGAAGCTTTAGGCTTTGATTTTGTTTGGAAAATGGTTCACACTTCTTACCCTATGGACACGACTTTGATTATCATTAACTCATGATTTCTTAAATCTGCAATTATATTCACTGAATGTTTTCTTTCTTTTTGATATCAAATAACCCTTGATGGATCAAAACTTTCACTTGGACTGTATAACAGACATCATTTCCTCTACAGTCTGCTGCACCATGCACCTACCAACCCACCTGGGTAAGTATATTAAATATTATCAGAACTTCTTGAAGGCTAAAACATTTTATATATCATCAAAACCAGCTCAAACATTGAACAGTTTGACTGTACATATGTTGTGATAAAATTATATTCCTTAGTGCCTTCTTAGGCTTTGACAAACACAATATGTGGCTTTAATGCTTAGCATTGTGTTATGTAGATATGTCCTGTGTGCAGTGAGCTACCAAGAGACTTCCATTATCTTATTGGAGAAACTCAGGCTTGCAGCATTCTGATGTGGCATCATGTGGTAAACTTCCTGAAATATAATTTCTGTTAACATACCTTATCAGCTGACTATCTAGATCCCTTTGACTTAGACATAATATGCTTCTGTTTCACTAGGACCTTGCAAATACAGACAGAAGCTCAGGAATCAATAATATTGCATATGACAACTTTTCTTTTTCTCTTTCTACAGTAATAGACTACAAGTCTATTCCATTATATAACAGGGACAGTTTTGGTTTGGTTTTTTTTATTGTGAATATCATGTCAATGGGGGCCTAGCATAATTTTTTCAATTAATACATGATAACTGAGGTAGACGGCCTTGTAAACAAGGCTGATGTGGCAGACAGAGTAGCCTTTTGAGAACAATTTTTGAAATAGTTTGTTAGAAATGAACAGGAGAAAGGCACAAGCTGTTATTGCAGCTGCATTAAACATTATGAGAAATTGAAAATTCTTAATGATATTGTGATGGTTTAATAATTTTGTTACTGTTTTGCAATTACAAACACTCAAGCAACCAATTTAATACTAGCAACACAGAAGTGTTATCTGGAGGCATCTCTGTAATTCTCTGAGTTTCTAAAAAACACTGTATCCAGGAAGAGAGAATGTATCTCCCAAAATACATGCTATCAATTACTGCAGACAGTAAAAAGCACATGATGTATTGTTTTCACAGCATTTTTTTAAGAAAATATATCTTTTCAGAAAATATGAGGCTGAGGATTATTTCACCACATACAATCTCATATAAAGATAAAACTACGCCCAGCTTAGCAAAAACTTACCAAAAGAAACAGAAGTATAGTTTTAAAAGAAATCAGACCTAATTCATGGAGTTAGGTAGGAGCCAGAGCACAACATGCTGAACTCTTATATTGTGAATTCTAAATTTAAACTTCAGTGTATACACCCTTCAGAGATTTTCAAAACCCTCATTGCCTTCATCTGTAATAGAAATTCCAGTCAGGTACACTTAAATGAAAGAGATATGGTTCCTTCTAAATAGCCATTAACATGATCCAGGAACATGCATCATATTGTTAAAATGCAGTCACAGTGTTTGCATACCACAGATGGAACATCTCTCAAAAGTGCTTGGTCATAAGAGGATTTGGACCAGGCCATAGCATTTCAGTTTGTGAAAGGACAGTGTATTTCTGTAAAACCAGTACCACCTGTGTTCCCAGCACAGAAATAAGCCTTCTCTAAAAGTCCTGGGAACTTCAATGATTTCAGTGCTATCTGGAGAAAGAGAACACAAGGACTAAATCCTCCTACCTTCCCAACCCTTGGTGTATAAACTGTATCCGTACACCTTAATGCACAAATCACAGAAATGTGTAGATAGATACCAAGTTTGCTGCATGCACTGTTTATGTATTTTACATTAAAGAGTCACTGAATAAATATAGACTTTGTGGAAAATCCACCAGAAACAATTACCTTTTTCTGCAGGAGATGGTTCTCAACACTGGCTGCAAAGACACACTTCCTGGTTTAACAGCTTTTTAATTGTCTTCTGCCATGAACTTGGAGGACAAAAATCTTGTGGCTCAAGTGAGATTCAAAACTTTCACTATGCTGTATGAAAACGCAACCTCCTCCCAAACAAACCTGACACATTGTCCCTCTCTGGGCTCTGCTTTTGAATGAAAGCGCTACTATTTTGGGACAACTCCAAACTTGCAGAGATCCATTAGGAGTGCTCCAATCAGACCTGCCAGCTAGAGCCCTTTAAGTACTGCACTGTGTTATTTCCAGAACCAGAATTGGTACAAGCAAGAGCTAGGCATGAAGACTGACAAGACTTCTGAGGACAGTCAGAATGAGGGAGTTTGGCGTAACGCTGTTGATGAAAAGGTACGTGAAGAAGAAGTGCTGAAAACTTCATTCTATGACTTAGGCACTGAGTTTATAATACCTAAAACTGTCAAGCACGTTTGAAAATGCTGTTCAGAGAATTGCAGCCCTTGGCAGTTTAGTTCAGTTAGAATCTCTCCTGAGCTATATTCAATTACACCAGAGGTATTACTATGGGGACAGCATCCTCAATAAGTACTTTCAAAAATTACCATCAGTTTCTCCGTGTACTTCTACTTCGGTTAGTATCTGAAAATCAGCCTTTTTTTTTCTCTTTTGACAGATACTTTCATTAGGAAATACTCTGTAATAATACAGGTTTAAACAACACACCCAGGAAACTGTCTTTAGGTAGCAATACTCACAACAATATACTACATCCTCTCTTAATAAACATACATTGCTTGCATATTTTTAAACATCTATGCATGCACCATTACACCACTTACATAATTAAGTATTGTCTGTGTTGTTCTTTTAAAATGTTTTTGACATGATGTCGCTAAGTGATTAATTAATTAGTCATAAGTACTCTATCTCCTCTAGATATTATTGTTTACTAAGAAAATTCTTTGGCTGGGGATACATGAACCACGTGTGTTTGGTCATTATATGATAGTTGACACGGAAGGTCAAAATTGAAGTAGAATTCGAGAGGGTAAGATTTCTGTCTTGATTATTAATTTAGGATATAACCTGGGGCCAGTGAATTATATTATCCATGCTCAGCTTTCCCATCTCCAAAGCTGTTGAAAAACTGACAGAGTGACAATTTATGTTAACCATAGTGAGTTCTATGAATCAAAAATCTATGACTAATAATGGTTTCAGTAATAGCATCAACAGCACATAAACACTACAAGTGGGACACACAGCCAAAGATCTGAAAAGATTGGGTATAGGTTCAATTCTTATTTCAGATAAAAAGGGATTGAGCAGAGAAGCAGATCAAAACCACACAGAGATGCAAGGATTTTAGGTAGTCATGAAAACAGAGTGACATTAAAAAACCAGGACCCCACAAACAGAGCAAGACTTGAGACAGTAAGAGTTAAAGTGAGGTAATAATGATTGATTGCTGCAATTTCTGCTGACATGTTAACTCTATGAGTTATTAGTTGAGATAAGCATTCAGCTATTCATAGAAACATAACCAGAAGGGATTGGTCTAGTTTGAAATAATAAAACCAAATTAATATCTCTTTCATGTTTTATAAGTTCATGAAAAACTCTATTTAAGCATTGTCGTAGTAGAATGGTGATTAGCATGTGATCCATAAAACACTCAGCATGTGCTGATCAGTTTGTAAGTACATTAAATGGTTTATTTTATACATATGGTTTATTTATTTTATACATATTGTATGTGTACACATGTAATGATTGTTATACATAGTCATCACTATATGGTCATAACATGTGATTTATCACGTTAACTATGTAATTCACCTCTTTTCATCCTCTGTTATGCTTTCTCCACTACTCACAATTTACCAGAATGGGTATAGCTGGGAAAATCTTCTAAGTTTTCTTCTGCAAAATTATGTATTTGGGAGCTCAAGAACATAATCAAATTTATAATTGTCTGTATTGTCTTCTTAATGGATGAAAAAAAAAAAATTAAAAATCTCCTTTTCCAGTGAATGTATCATGAAAAAGGAAAAAATACAAGACATTAGAGATTATTTGGATTTATTTTTTTTTCCCCAAAAAACATATACATTTAAAAAAAAAACCCTAAACTTATCGTAGGGGAAATGTTAGGTAGAAAGCAGTTGCTACAGTATGTTGAGTTTTAGCCCAGCACTCTACAATTGGGAAAAATTAACAGAACTGAATTGAAAGCCCAGAGTAATTTTCAGGGTCCTTTCTTCTTTGACAATGCAATAAATACCAAGTAGTTTCTGAAAATAGATAGCATTCTTATATTTGCCATCTCTCAATCTGGAACACACATTTCCTCCAGCACACTGCAGTTGTACTGTAATGCTTCATGACAGTTTATGATAGATGAACCTCAAAGTAGTTAAAGATTTGGTTCAGATAAATTCAGATGCGATATTAAAAATTCAGACTTCACTGATCCAGACACCAGATTGATAACGCATTTTCTTCATGAGATTTACAGCACGTTCTGGGTTTAAATGGGTCATAAATTTCTGCTAATGCATTTCCCACAGTCCATGCAGGCACATGGAGCTTAAATGGTTTTGACCCTACACAGTGCAGCTACAGTGTTCAAGGGCCGTACAAAAACTCTCCTTTCAGAAATATGAAAAAACACCTGTTGAACCTTGGTACAAGAGGTCTTGCCCTCACAGAAGGCAGAAATGTAATTTTAATGACAATAAGACACAAAATTATTTTCAACTGCTATTATTCAAAATTGTCAACTTATTAAAGGATGAAAAGAAATGTATTCTTCAGAAGCACCAATCAGGCCAGTTTTGAGGTTAAGTCTCCTGGGAAATTTGAGAAGTGATTCAGCTTCCAAAAGCATTTATACCTGCCTTCCTTTGAACTAAGTATTTGCTAAATAGTAGAGGAGTGTTATTGTCCACCTGGGAGCATGCTAAGATTCTCTAATTAATTTGTCTAGTAAGCTAAACCAGATCTGGGTCCTTAGAGAAGGAAGCAATCAAAGTCAAACAATGTGATCTCTCTCTTTCTCTCTATCTCTGCCTCCTTTTTTTGCCATGTTATTTAAATTACGAGGGCTTATTTTAGGTCACTGATGAAAAGCTAAATTTGATCTTCACAGTTAAGAATCCTTCTGTTAATCCCCTCTATAAGGCATGTTTTTAGCTTGTCTTAATTTAGAAAAGAAAAAAAAAAAGAGCCTCTAATTGGTAATTTATGCAAATGTTCTGCAGTCTCAGTTTGGTACAGATTTTGCTGCTTTTTCATGGTTAACTAAAGCTAGCAGCTTGATAAATTTCTAAAAGAAAATGTGTTAATCATTTTAACCTCCAATTGTCCGTTTTTTTTTCTGAGAGTAAAAATTTATCATAAACGAACATGAAGTTTGCTTTCATCTGGAACAGAGTACTATTCTTTGAAAGTTGTTTGTTTTTAATTGCTAGTGAGATGCACCAGTCCATATGAAACTCAGAAAAACAAAATTCATATTAAGACACTCTAGCTTTTTTGTAGCTCAAAAGCCATCATGTTTATGCTAAAGGCTAGATCAGACATCAAAAACATTATGAGAAGGATTGCCTGAAGTACTCAAAAAAAAATGTCAAAATATAGGCCTTCCCAGCACTACCAACGGATAATTTCAGATCCTTTGCAGTTCTGCAACTGTTTCCATAGGCCCCTATGTTGTCCCAGGAAGCTTTACCACCACCTGTCTCATTTGCCCAGATTACCACCAGAGATACGTTATGTTTATTTCATAAAAAGAGGGGCATCTCCAGAAAGTGATGCAGATGAAGAGCTGACTAACAAGATCACCACTTCATACAGCAGTGCATGGGCAGTCAAGCCACTTTTGAATTAACTGCTGAAGTTGATCATTTACATTGAAAAATCAGCTAAATATTTTTATTTTCACACAATTGCATGTCCATTTAATTCTACGTTAGAACAGAAAGAGAGGAAATAGGAAAACATTATAATAAAAACTTATTCATGAAGAATCTCCTGAATAAACTTCCATGGCACAGTCCTGAAGGACAAAGGAGTCCAGGAAGGCTGGATATTCTTCAAGAATGGAATCGAAAAGGCACAGGAACAGATTGTCTCTACATGCTAAAAGACAAGCCCATGAGGAAGAAGAAGTTCTGGCTCAACAGAGATCTTTGGAACTCGGGAAAAAAAAGAATTTACGACCTTTTGAAGAAGGGGCAGGCACCTCAGGTGGACTACAAGGATGTTGAGAGCTATGCAGGGAGAAAATTAGAAGGGTCAAAGCCCAACTAGATACTGAAATAAAAGAAAATAACAGATGTTTATATATATATATATATATAAACAACTTTTGCATCATAAACTAAGCATGTCATCTTGTCATAGAAGTAGATCAAGTTAGTCAAGCAGTACCTATCTTTCATAAACCCATCTTGACTGGACCTGACCATCTGGTTATCCTGTATATGCCATGTGATCTGAAGCCAGGAACTGTTGCTCCTTCCAGAAAGTTGGGCAAGAGCTGCTTGAGGGTAGGGAAGTTCTACAGAGAAATCAGGACAGGCTGGATCGAGGGGCCAAGGCCAGTGGTATGAGGTTCAACAAGGCCAAGATCTTAGTCCTGCAACCCATACAAAAAGCTGCAGGCTTGGGGCAGAGCAGCTGGAAAGATGCCCAGTGGAAAAGGACCTGGGGGTGTTAGTCAGCAGCTGGCTGAGTATGAGCCATCAGTGTGGCAAGGTGGCCAAGAAGGCCAACAGCATCCTGGCCTGTATCAGAAATAGTGTGTCCAGCAGGACTAGGGAGGTGATCATTCTGCTGTACTCAGCAGTGGTGAGGCCATATCAGATACTGTGATCAGTTTTGAGCCTCTCATTGCATTGAAGATATCAAGGTGCTGGAGCACATCCAAAGAATAACAAAGCTGAAGTGTCTAGAGTACAAATCTCACGAGGAGCAGCTGAGGGAACTGTGGTTGTTTAGAGAGAATGAGGTTCAGGGAAGACCTTATTGATCTCTACAACTACCTGGAAGGAGCTTGTAGCAAGATGGGGGTCTGTCTCTTCTACCAACTGACAAGTGATAGGAGAAGAGGAAATGGCCTCATGACATTTCGATTGGATATTAAGAAAAAAAAATTAACCACTTCCCTGGGCAGCCTGTTCCAATGCTTGATAACCATTTTGGTTGAGTCACTATTCCTGGAAGTATTTAAAAGACATGTAGATGCGGTGCTTAGGGACATGGTTTAGTAGTGTACTTGGCAGTGTTGCATTAACAGTTGAACTTGATGATCTTCAATTTCTTTTCTAACCTAAATGATTCTATCATTCTATGATTCTAAGATTACAATGTGTACTTCAGGATGATGAAAATTATATGTGAAAGTATCTCTTAGGAATTTTCAGGTTCCTTTCACACAATGATAAGCAACTGGTTTTAGGGATAGCTGCATTCAAGCAAACCAGGCCCCAGACTAAAGAGAAATGATCCTGTTACAAAATAAGAACATTCTCAAACCATCAAAGAAGTCAGGCAGTACTAACAAAGAACTATACCCCAGGAGCAAACATTGCTTTTGACTGTCACTATTGCTCTAGAAGCAAGAATAACAGGGGTCTTGGCATTTGCGGTCAATGATAATACAGCTATTACCACTCTAAAAAAAAAAAGAAAGATGACTAGAAACATGCTGTAAACCATGCAACACCTGTTTTCCATCTGTTTTTCAGATTATTGTATCATCCTCCTCACCATGCTCTCTGAACCAACAGATAAGCAATATAAATAACATTTATCACATGGATTTTGAATGTTTTTTTCTTTCTCCCTAGGTCAGTATGCAAAAAATTGTATGCATGCAAAACTTGTTACAGTATGTTTGCACCTCTATATGTATATTCCTGTACAAGATACAGAATTAAATCATCTAGCTTTGTTCCTAGAGAAAAATATAACGTGGTTACTGGTTACGCTCAGGTCCTAGGAGGAATTAATTTCCTGGTCTTGGCCCCCGCTCTGGCCAAGTTCTGTCAGCACCGTGGGGGCACTGTCCTCTTGCTGTACACCTACATGAGACAAGCTAGAAAACCGCAACATATTTGTTATCTAAGAAAGCAAAGGAGACTGAAATCACAAGAATTTCTTCCATGTAATATCACAAGGGCTATTCTGGATCAGACTAAGGACGTGGTTTAGACACTGTATCTGACGGCCCAGATGAGATTCTTAGGAGAAAACAACAACAACAACAACAACAACAACTAAACAACAACAAAATAACCCACAAAAAAAAATACCTGGAAATTCAAGATGTAAAAATGAGGAAAGTATAAAGAAATCTTTTTCCCTCTACCTTCCCTGCATCTATTAAACAATGGATTGGAAAATCCCAAGCCAGAATTATTCTGGGACCATCACTTCTCATGGATAAGAATTTGAAGAATTTAAATTTAATCTTCTAAAAACTCACCTTTCTCCATTTTCAATCCATTGATAATTTTAGTCTCCACGATGAATGAACTCCATAAATAAATCGTTATGGAAGTTGTATCAAAAAGTTGCTTCCCTCTTGTCTTTCTCAAAATTTATGTGAATTGTCTGGAAGTATCCTAGTTCCTGTGACATATGGGAATTGTAAAATGTCATTTTTTAATTTTTCAGTGTCATTCAAGATGTCTGTCCTTCCACAGCTGTTTCTTTTCCAAAGCACGAGTCCTAATTTATTTAATCTCCACTAGTAAAGATACTGGTTTTGATCTCTGTTTGTCCTGGTGTTCCTCCTGTTTTTTTCGTTGTTCATTTTTTGTTTGGTTTTTTTTTCAGCTAATATACATGAGTTAAGACAATTGCTCAAAATGGCACAAAGTGTTTAAGGAACCCATAGAAAATTATATTTCCTACATTTTTTCCTCAAATGCTTACCAAAGATATTTTCACATCCAGCTAAAATCTGCTATGATTTTATAATCTCTCTCCTGAGGCATAGTAATGGCTTCATCTAGAAGCCATTTCCACATACTTTTGTTAGTATTTTTCTACTTATATAACTATGTCTTTACCATTAGTTGCTAAAATAGAGGTGCACAGGACCACTGGAGATGCTTAGCCTCCAGCTGCCTGTTTGGAAAGATACAGAACTCCTGAAAGTCATGTGAAAAATGTACCAGCTGCATGTGTTTATCTCAGACACAGGAAGGGGCCTCAAATGGAAGAAGACATCCATGTTTTGGCAACTGATCTGATTTATTACTACCATACAAACCTGCTGCCACTTCCCATACTTAGTTTCAGCTGTGACTAAGTAACTGTGTAACATGAGCAAAATTTGTCACCCAGCTGTTCATCTCCCTTTTGACTGACTAGCACAAGTCCCAGAGTGGATCAGACACTTGGGATTCCACTCCCTGCTGCCCTGCTCTTTGCTGGGGTGGTGGGATAGGCTCTGTCTACCAGACCCTGCCCTGGCCCCTGAGATTTCCCATCCCTCACAGCACACTGACAACTGGAGTCAGGAGGGAAATAGACTGGGCAACTAGCTGAAGAGCCCTCAATTACTCTGCAACTCCTTTTCAGTTGCTTGTGGCTTTTCCCTAGCCATCTTCTGAAGCATCAGCTTGCCCTTCCAGAAAGTAAAACGGTTAGTTGGTCTAACATACTATTGTATGGGGTAAAAAGAGAAATACATTAGACTCAAAATTACATATTTTCTGGGTATGTTATGAATAAAAAGCTGTCATCACTCATTTATAATTACATTTTTAGCTGCTCATGTTCAGTACAGTAATATCAACAGATGGCTTGTTGGCAGCACAGCTTGTTCAGGTTGTCGTGTTGGAGACAATCAGGTCAAAACCTTATCTTTTGCTCTTCGGTTTGCAAGTGTCCCACAATATTTCCTAGCTGATTTGAAAGGGAACTTGGTATGCTTATTGGAAACCTAGTGAGTTCCAGCTGCCATGCTGGATTTCATCTAGAAAAATCTGTGTGCTTTGGGCTAGCTGAAAATTTAAATGTGGTCTAATGCAAAGATTTCTCATATCTCAACAGTGAAGATGCAGAAATCAAGCATTCCATGATATTATACATCTACTTCCAAGAGATTCCTGATCATGTATTTTCTGGCTATATAGTGAGTCCAAAACCACAAAAAATAGGTACAGACAAGGATGCATAAGGCTAATGTGATATTCTTGCAGGTAGATTTCACTTATCACAAACAATATACATCTTGGTGTGAGAGTTAAAGGCTTTTAACAAAATCTAAAAATATCTGAAAGACAAAAAAGTCTCACAAATTGTATTTATTGTGAGGCAATTTGAAATATTTACAACCAAACAAAAACATAATCAGCTGTACTATTCAAATTCTGTTTTGTTTGGGTTTTTTTATCCTGTGCTGGCAAATTCATTGTAGTGTCAGTGAGCAGTAAAAAAAATCTGATTTAAAAATCTCATTAATCATTATATTCACAGAATCATAGAATTGTAGAATCATAGAATGGTTTGGGTTGGAAGGAACCTTAAAGGTCATCTAGTTGTAGCCTCCCCTGCCAGGGGCAGGAACACCAGGTTGCTCAAAGCTCCATACAATCTGGCCTTGAACAGTTACAGGGAGGAGGCATCCACAGCTTCTCTGGGCAACCTGTTCCAGTGTCTCACAGAAGAGAATTTCTTCCTTATATCTAATACAAATTCACTCTCTTTAAGTTTAAAACTGTTACCCCTCATCATATTACTACACTCCCTGATAAAGAGTCCCTTGTCTTCTTTTCTGTAGGGTCTCTTTAGGTTCTGGAAGGCTGCTATCACATCTCCATGAAGCCTTCTCTTCTCCAGGCTGAACAACCCAAACTCTCTCAGCCTGTCCTCACAGGAGAGGTGCTCCAGCCCCTTGATAATCTTCACGGCCCTTCTGCACACCTGCTCAAGTAGGTCCATGTCTTATGTTGCAGGGCCCAGCACTGAACACGGTAGTCCAGATGGCGTCTCAGGACAGTGGAGCGGAGAGGAAGAATCACCTCCCTCGACCTGATAGCCACAATTCTTTTCATATAGTCCAGGTGCAACTGGTTTTCTTGGTTGTGAGCACACGTTACTGACTCATCCACCAATACCCCAGGTGTTTCTCCACAAGGCTGCCCTCAATCCACTCACTGCCCAACCTGTTTTTGTCCTTGAGATTGCTTCAACCCATGTCCAGGACCTTGCACTTGGCCTTTTTGAACTTCGTAAGGTTTGCACGGGCCTGCCTTTAAATAAGCCTGTCAATAAGCCTGTCCAATAAGCCTGTCAAGGACCTTCTGGATGGCATTCCTTCCCTCCAGTCTGTCAATGGCACCACATAGTTTGTTGTCATCAACAAACTCACTGAGGGTGCCCTTGATCCCACTGTTTGTGTTGCTGACAAAGATGTAAAATAACATCGGTCCCAATACCAATCCCCTGAGGAACACCACTTGTCACTGGTCTCCACTTGGACATCAAGCCTTTGATTGTAACTCTTTGAGTGTAACCATTCAGCCAATTCCTTATCTACTGAGTGGTCCGTCTGCCATATCTATGTTTCAGCACTTTAGAGAACAGGATGTTGTTCAGGACAGTGCCAAATGCTTTGCATACGTCCAGGTAAATTACATCAATTTCTCTTCCCTTACCAATGCCATAATGCTGTTATAGGACATAGGATATCCTTCCCTCTTTCCTTACACGAAGTATTCCATATTGCTTTATTTCTGAGTGGTTGTCAAAGATCAGCTGAACCACCGAAGAAAATGACAATGGATTGCAGAGTATCGACATTCAGTTTGGTGTCATACTTTACCAGGCCAAATGGGGATGCAGTACAGAAGAGAAGGCACAGCCTTGGGGAGACTAAAGTGTGTTGTCATTCTTTGTTGGTCTGAGACTTTTATCTGGAGTTGGAAATGGCTAAACAGTGAAAATTTGGACTATTAAAAGTGATTAATCAGATTAACATTAACATATCAATCATACTAATATGCCACAACAGTAATTCATTTTTACATAGCTCTGACAGTTTTTTTCAAAGCACATTACAAAAGAAGTCAGTCTCATGTTCCCCTCCAACAACTGGAAAAATTGAAGAAATTTGGGTTCAAAAGTACCTGTACAATATAAAAATCAATAATAAAATCTTATTTCATTAACAATATGTCAAGGACCCACACCCCAAGCCACTCTTATCCATGGTCAGGGAAGACACCTCTTGAAATCTCACAGGTTTCCAGATAAATCTGTGCTATTACATATTTATTAAAGATTTATTTTGTTTATAATCACTTAATGTTACAATTCTTTTCTGGATATCTCTAAGTCTAAAACCAAGGATTGTCAACCACAAAGAAAGTTTCATCCTCCCATACAGGAGTCATGGTGCCGGAAAGGACTAGCAATGCAATGGGAATGAGGGCAAAACCCGAATCTTACCATGATAAATAAACTGCCTGGAAAAAAAAATATACCACAATTCAGCAAGGACAAGAACATGATTCTATACTAAACACCACAGCAAAACAGATAGCACACGTTTGAATAACAGTTCCACAGTTCTCTTGGATATCATTCTTCAGAAAACCTATGCAACAACCATAAGGAGTCTAGAGACCACAGGATTGACTGTCTATGAGAAAGGCCTGAAGAGCAGTTGTTTAGTGTAGAAGAGATCTGGTAAGTTCTTGAACTACTTATATCTGAAGGAGTTGTTCTTCTTTTAGCATTCTCCTTCATAGCAACTGAGAAAACTACCATTTTTCTATGCCTATATGGGTAAGAAATGGTGAGTCAAAATTGCAGGATGTTCTGATATTACAAAGACAGTTTATAACAGTAAGCACAATGAAGCAATTGAGTAAACTCTCAGTAAAGAGAATTTATGCAGAATTTTCCATCACTGCAGAAAAGCTTGGAAAAAGGTTTTCACCAAGGAAAAACTTAGACACATGCCATGATGACACAGGTATATACCTCTGCAAATGATCAGTGTTAATGTTAATAAATTACAAACAAACTTGAAGCTGAGAGGTTGCAAAGACAACCAAAACAAACAAAATATTACTGAAACTAATGAATCTTCATAGTTGTTTTCAAGCCACCTCCAGAAAATTCTTGAAAAGGACAGCTGAATGCTTTTAAATCTTCACTGATTATTTTGCAGACTGGAAAACTTCTATGATTTAAAGTTTATTTAGGAAGAGTATAATTATCCAAGGTCATATTACTCTTACATACAAGAGTAAATATAATGAAATTCATGAGAAATGATTCAACATGGAGGGAGGAATCATGGGTACAGACAGCTGTGCTGTAAACACAGCAGAGATTGTAAATTAAATGCCAAATAAAGAAACTTTATAACACGTAACTTCACAACTATAAAAGTCACAACAGAAAGCAGTGAATAGTGGGCTTATTTACAGACCCTGCAGAGCTCTCTGTATGAACTCATATAACCTCTTCTCCAGTCTGACAACTTCTTTCTTTTATTTTTTTTTATGATATTGCTTCATGCAAGAGTGCCTGAGTGGGCTTGCTATGTTCATGTAATTAAAGTAATCTGAGTGTAGAGAGTATTGCACCTGTGTTCTTCAGCCACCTGATCTACTTAAGACTCATCCATTTCTGAAGAAGACAGAAAAATAAATGTGGGGTGAAATGAAAAGGTGTCTAGCACAAATGTCTAATTTATTTGTCATGAGTGAGGTGATCTATGAGTCTCTGTTTCTAATCCTAACGCAAAATTTTTGAAAAACTCACTGTAGGCTCACTGTAGTTTCTGGAAACTCACTGTAGCACAGCAACTTTAACACCCCTGATTGGATATAAAGCTTCACTTTACCTGACAATTTTTTTTAATGCTTTTTCCAACCCTATTCAGTAGCTTACTTTATGTTCAAAGATGGACTGCTTAAATGAAGACCTTTATCAAGATGTTGGAAGACTGTCATTGTTCATTGATGTTCCTCTCTGTCTAACAAAAGAAGAGACATGTAAAACATCTCTGATGTATATTTTTGCCTGAAGAAACAGAAAACACCACTTTAAGAGTATCGTGTACATGTCCAGTACTACAATAGATGGATCTGGTTCACTTTATTTGAATTTTCTGGCTTCTTAGATAAACTAAGCTTTTAGGAACCACTTGTTATTGTGAAGTCTTTCTCAATTTAAATTGTCCATCCACATTTCATCTTGCAAAAGTAGAGACAGATACCAGAAAGACAATCTATTAATGGTGTCTTTGGCTGCCCCAAGGAAGATTGCTCTGTACAGCTGGTTATCCATCTGTACAATTAGTCATACAATATGAGATAAGTGATGAACATTTTACAGAGAACAATGGGTTTAAGACTTAAAATAAGATTTTTCTTTGGGGAATACACTCACCACAGGATGAAGAAGATTAGAAATAACTCGCATGACAAAGGAAAAGATACTGAAACATTATGATATGTGCTTTTGTTGCAATCAAAATCTTTTTATGGGTAAAAAAGAAACACGTTTCATATAAAAGTCAAAAACATATTGTAATTGCAATCTTAGCACCCACAATAAAAATACTATTATTATTGTCTAGTTATTACGGAAAATTAATATAGAAGATAATAAATATATCACTATTTATAAAAATTCTCAATCATAATAAACTTCTTAACCCCACACTTCACAGTACTTTCCCTTTTATTTAGTGTTAGTTAAATTAATGATCTGAACATAGAAAAGCCTGCCCTTCCCTGCCCCCTGTTCACAAGGTCAAGACCAGTAGACTGAGTGAGGTTGGAAGCACAGCTTCAGTCTGTCTGAGCAGACAGAAGGTACAGAAAGTTGACAGCATCTCCTTTGCTGGGGATGCTGATGGTACTATGCTGATGGCTGCTTTTTCCTTGATGTTCAGTCTGATTCAAGGTGATTTAA